>VWZY01007456.1:561860-588654 GCA_013399075.1 Chloroceryle aenea | reverse complement strand
AAAAAAAAAAAAAAAGCATTTTCTCTTCATATTCATATCCAAGTGAAGCTGCAACTGAATATATAAATCTTTTTGCCACATTTTCATCTTCTAAAGTACCAACAGAACCTAGGAGCTTCAGTGTTAAAGTTATCTTTCATTCAGGATGCCATTTACAATGTATCAAAGACCTCTGCTTCTTCCTAGCTCTCTTTTCTAAAACAAAAGTATTTTGAAAACTAACGTTATTGCTTCTTGCGCTATGAAACAAGTTGCTTTTCTCAGGCTGCCACAATTAACATTTTTTCTGGATAGGGATTTTGTGCAATATTCCCTAGATGAACTGTGCAGTTGTCTTTTCAGAAAAGTCTGTAAAGTTCTTTCTCATCATTCCCCTCAGATAAATGGGGACTGTTGTAGGTTTATATGTGAATTCTTAAAAATATATTGTGTCAACTTTTGCTAAAGCAATTCTGCAAATTTACCTGAGGCTTTAAAAATCCCTTTTTAGGAAAACAAAACAAAAAAAAACACAAAAAACTGAGCTAAGGATGTTGAAGTTATGTCACATGAATTAGCCTGTGATTCTGAAGATAATAGCAAATTCTGGTGTAGTCACAAACACTATTTCCATGAGTATTCCTCTTCTAGGAGAAACTTTTCTGTTACTTTTCTGCTGGTTTTCTATGTAAATATATATAAAATGTTCCGGGTTTCCACTGGGCATGACATCTCCTTTTGACATGACCTTTTTTACTGTATGTCCATTGCCACATTCCTTTAATTGTAAATTATTTCCATAGTTAATCATACTGCCTAGTTTGTTGTTTAATTACCTGCTTTTTGAACTATTTACTTATTAGGTAATGTCTACAATGTAATAAGAGGTGAGATAGCAGCATGCTGGAATACCCTACATAGTTTTACATGGAACAGAAACAGTCAGTGTAATGAAGTAGGTGTAATGAAGAGTGTACTGTAGTAATGAACTTCCAAAGTCCATCAGGACAACTGGACTAAGGTTACTAAGCTGTACCTAATGCAGGCTGACTCATCTTCATGGCTACTGTGATCCTTTCTGGTTACATGAAGGGTCATTGGGATGAATGACTATGATTCTACCAAGCATCCCAAGCAGTTTTGCTGGATTTCACATAACTGACAATGTGTGCATGACATGCATTACACACCCACTTTCCTGTTTATCTGTCTAAAATCACTTCTAACTGTTGATTTATTGTTTAACAGTTGGAAAATATTTCGAGTATATGGCATTTCATAGATATACTAGCCTGTCATCTAAAATAAAACCTGATTTTACAGATTTAGTTACCTCTAGAAGTGGACCATTTTCCATTTTACTCTGTTTAGTATTATCTCTCTAGGCTCTTATCCAGTCCTCTTAAATATATCTGGGTATTTTTTCCCAATTTATACCAGTTTGTCAATGGCAACTAAGCTTAAATATTCCCTTGAAGACATTCTTCTCATCCCCCACAGAGGTATGCCTTTCTTAATAAGTTTGCACAACTTAGATCCAGACTACAATCTCTCCTTACAGCAGAGATACCACAACCTCAGCCTGTTATCATTATCATTATGTACCTTTCTCCTACTTCTGTTTTTTTCTCTAGTATTGCCCATTCCATTTGTAAGTAGAGTTAGGTAGAAAAGAAGGATATTATTATGGTTAACTTCAAAGAAGACTGAAAGAAAAACATACTTTTTCAATGATACTTACACTGCAACAAGTCAATTTGTCAATGAAAACCAAGTACCAAACTTGGGTGTTTTCTTTGTAGAAAAAACCCAACAACTCAGTAATCTTTGAATATAAATATAGGCATATTTCAGTTGCACTTGTGTAGAAGTGGGGATAAAAACCTTCTGTGGAAATCGTTTACCCATTTCTCCTTTATGATGTGCTTGCTGATTTACGCGAGCCCCCTACTTTTCCCCTAAAATCCTCCTAATGGTATTCCTCCAAGAAAAGATATACATCCCAAACTTCTTCCTATATAGCCAGAGCAGTAACAGACAGTAGAAAATTTTCAAATAAATTACTAGAATGTGTGCTGATTTTAAATGCTCCATCCACTTGATTTTTTAATTCCTTTTCCAGTCTCTTTACTTCTTAATTATCTGTTCTGTTGGGAAGTGGTGTTGTGATGACACTTTTCTCAGATATTTATCCATGAAATAATGTGTTAACCCATACTGCTATTTCAATTCCTACTATTATTTGCAGGATTAAGTCAATGAAGTGTGTTTTATACGGTGTTTTACTTTTTCTTGTTGCCTTAAATCTGTCCAGGCAATAAGAAGAACTTCTATAAGTATGTCAGAGACAAAAGGAAAGACATAGGCCCTCTCTGGAACAAAGGAGGAGATCTGGTCATAAGGGATATGGAGCAGGTTGAGATAGTCAGTGATTTCTTTGCCAATGGCTGCACCACCTGGGTTGCTGAAGCCAAAGGCAGGGACTGGAAGAAGGAAGATCCACCCACTGTAAGAGAAGACCAGGTTTGAGACATGTGAACTTGTGAGAGACTTGAGAGTTGTGAACTTGAAGGTACACAAGTCCATGGGATTGGATGAGATCCATCTGCTACATCTTCCTACAAAGGAAGCGCCTTTGTACATGAAAAAAACCACAAACAAGCAGAGGCTGTCACCACAGAAGGATAGGATATTGTCCAAACTGTATTACTTCTTCCATATAATTTTCCTTTCTCCAAAATTTTTAGACCACTGTTACTAGTAATACATAACTAAAAATATATCTGATTTTCTTGGAATAGACAGTTGGAAAGAAATTAAAAATGTCAAAACAAGATAATATTCTACTAAAAAGAAAATTTAAGAATTTGTATATACCAAATTTTTGACAAACAAACTGAAATAATTACTATCTTTTTAAGGTCTACCTATTTTTCTTCTACAGTGATATAAAGTCCTCTGAAACCAAAGGTAGTTCCACAGGCTCACCAAATTTTGCACTGAAATCTTACTGTGGCTTTCTATGGCATTTTGATAACAGCAGGGCTCTAAGCAGTCTGGAAGAAAAATGAAAGAAGGAAGGATTTATCTTAGGAAACAGCCAAGATATCTTTGACAGAACAAAAAACTGATATACCCTCAAAGATTTTGTCTGTGAACAAAAAAGTAGATTTGTAATTAGAGATGAATATCACATTTTTTTTATGCCAGAAAACTACAAGAAATATTTGAAATATATAATTCTGCAAGCTATACCTACCAATTAAAGATACAACATATTCTATTGCAGCATAAAAATCAAAGCTGAATAATTCCATGTAACTTCTTAGATAAGAGAATGGTTAATGGTAGCAATTTTTTTTTAACCTTTTTTTTTTAGGCTAGTGCTTTGAAAGGAAATCAAACAAATTAGAACTGACTCTAGAGGGTACACGGAACAATGTTTAAAGAACAGCTGTGGTTCAGTATCCACCTGGACTAAGCAGCAGTCATTATGAATTAGGTTAAATGTCAATGTAAATTACAAAGTGGTATAAACTTCACCTTAGTTTCTGTGTTTAGCGTTTTAAATAGCAGTTCATTTGAAGTTTAATGACAGTGTGTCTATGCATATTTCATCACAGAAGGAATGCAAAACATAGACCTTCTAAGAGCCTTCATATTGACCCTATGCAAAGCTGTTGCAGTACTCTGGAAACACCGGCAATGCAATATGAACCCCAGGAACAGGGTCACTGATGGGTCAAAGAAATGAAAAGCAACCATAAAAAGAATAAGTACTTCACTCTAGTTAGCACTTTCAGAAGCTTTCCACTCCTTCAACTAACTTTAGGTGATTTGACTAGTTCACAGAGCTGACCACTGAAGTATCACCCACTGACTTACAGGATGTTATTACTGATTCAAAGAAAATAGTACTGTTCATGAAAAATCACCATTATGTGAAGCCACAGTAGAATGCTTTTATTTGTGGAGCTTTTTTAGTGCCTTCCATCAAAGCAGTGAAGTCTGACATTAAAACAATTCTTTCAAATGATTCCTGATTAGCCAGAAGTAGTATAGACATTTAGCCACAGCACTGTTCCATAAAAATAATTTTTTCTTCTCTTACCTCTTGTTACCTACTCTCCTATTAAATGACTCCTTCCTTCTCTCTGTAGCTCACCAGTTCACCAGTTCTGCAGCTCACCTCATTCACTCACCAGTACCTCTCATTGTGCCAGATTTGATTGAGGAAAAACACTTGAAATGCTGGACTTCATCCCTAGCCCATTTTCTACACATGTCATTCATCTCAGTAAGTCAGTCAGTCCTGTCCTCATCTTTTCCCTCAGCTCCCTCCACTTTACTCTCTGGTCTTCTTAGAGAACCTACAAACGTCTTTTTTATGTAATAAATCCAGAGAATAAACAAACAAATCACTTCATGGCATCAAATAATTCTCACCCTTTCTACCTAGGTAAGTAATTCACTTCCCAGAAGATTTTTTCCTCTAATTATAGTATATAACTACCTTTGGAACCACAGTGCATCACAAAGACAGCAGACAAGAGCTTTCCCATTTGGAGTACAAATTGGTTCTGTAGAAAATACTTAGTGTGTTTTTTACTCTTGGAACATATAAATGAACACCTACCCGTAGATTAATATCTCCATAATCATGTGTTCTCAGATAGACATGTCCTGTTTTATATCATCCAGCTGTGCATGCTGGAAGGAGGGAATAAGGAAGTTAATCTTCAAAACTATTTGATCCGAGCAATTGCTGTTATAACCATAACCCTGCTTTTCCAGAGACCTTGATGCACTATTGGTAAAATATTTGATGATATTTATCTTTCTTATTTTCTATACAAATTCTTTCATCCGCAAGAGTGGCAGCAAAGTCCTTCTCAAAAAGGAATGTAGCATATTTTTTTTTAATAAATATTCTTGGCTGGTAAGTAGGGTGTATAAATAAGAAAAGATGCGTGCAGATGGAAATAGAGTAAAAGGTAGGAAGAAGCTGAGGTTAAGATACCTTTAGAGATTATTGTAACACAATATGCTGGATATTTGCAATACTTCAAGAAAGTACTTTGTCTGTCTGGTGTGCATTTTGACTCTTCATCTTGTGTGACCAGAAAAAATCGGGATCACCCAAGGCAGGCATATACATATAGAATAATCAATGGCCATTTGCTTGTTTTATGGAGCCCAAGATTTTTAAGTTAATGTCTCCTACCTCTCATGACCAATGAAGATGCTTTGCCATTTTTCATGCAGTTCAGATGTGAAGAAGGAAAGTAGAAAATGGTATGAGGAATCATGAAGATTAACTGGTTTTGAAAGAGAGATAAATACAGCCTTGTGGAAGTAATGCAGGAGCAGGTGTTGGTTGTTGCACATGCATTCAGTATCAAAAGTGGTTGCTGAGCACTTTATATAAAAGATTTATTTCAAGCCTGAGAATGCTGTTTTCAGTGAGTGGCTGTTTCTACAAATGTTTCATCTTCTTCTTTTTTATGTGTAATAAATATATATATATAAAGTGTAATGTGTAAATGTTTACACAGAATCAGGTTCTAGATTTTCTGTTCTAAATACCCCACTGAAGAATCAGATACATCAATTATATAAATAATGGAAATAATAGGTTCCAAACTAACACAGTGTGATCTGTGTTGAAATTGTAGAAAATTCAATCACTGAAATCAGTTTCAAAACAAATCTAGATGAAACTATAAAATATAAGCTCTAAAAACAGAGAAGAGTGAATAAACATAAAAAACCTGAAAATTCATATTTTTTAAAAATCATATGACAGAGACAAGTAGACAAAACACCTGTAAAAACATACTGAAGAAGGAAAAGCTATTTACAACATCAAATAAAAGCATAGCTGTTTTATCTACTAAAGAAATGGAAAACATGAATTCTAAATAAATTCATAAATTTTCTTTGATTCTAAACTGTCGCTTGACATGTGCTGATTTGCTAAGTTATTATTCACTTACCCTAGAATTATCCTATGCTTAGTATTCTCAGGAAACTCCAATCCTTTTCCTTACGCCAGGAAAGCATTGCTCTAATAAATTTCTACCATACTGATATCTTTTAAGTGGATGCATTGTAGATCTCCTATATGATCACTAACTCAGTCCTTGCAAGAGAAAGAGTTCATTTTACACACATCCAGAACCTTTATTGATTTTTCAGTGTATATCATCATCTGTTTAAGATTTAGAAAATGTAAATTCTGCAAAGAATATCTGAAGAAAAAAGATACCTTTAACACCCGTATCCATACTGTATTGCACTGAATAGGAACTTACATATATATTTACAAATTAAATTCATTGCTGAAACTAAGATTTTTGTTATCATTACATTTTAAATACAAAATATGTTTGTTTTTTTTTTTATGCAATGAATTCCTTTTGAAGATCTATGTGAAATTTCAGCACAATAGGGACTTGATTATTCCCTTTAAAATAAGGTAAATTGCCTTAAAAAAAAATGCAAAGGTATTAAAAGTACATTTGCATTACTGGGTGTGAATTGCTAAGTTATTCTGATCAAATCAAACCATTTGAACTACTCCACCATTTCTTTGTCATTATCTTGTACTGAAGTCATCTACTGCCCAAGAGTAACTTTTAAAAAGAAGATGAGATTTGTCTCTCATATTTTTACATGCCCACAATGTAGATGTTGGAATGAGTCACTCAATGATGAATAAATAAGGAAAGGCAGAAAAAGGTAAAAAAATAGAGAATAGATTTAAGGAGAGTTTCATCTGACCTATTTAACACCTCTAAATATTTTTCTTTCTAGGTTGTCTGCTGTTAGTAAACATGCCAGAAAGGGACAGAGGGGATAAAGGCTTAAGTACTAAAGCTAGAAATATAAAATCCTTCCAGTGCAGCTGGTGGATCTCTGCCCCCCCAAGATGGGGAATTTTCAAATAATTCCAAATTTAAGGGAAGTTCCAAAGTGAAGGGAGATGTGAATCTGTGAAGTGAATGGAAGCAGTATCTTCAGCATGTAAGTTAAAATGAGTAGCTGGTGTCAAAGTCTTTGAAAACATGGAAAGTATTTGAGTTTGTAGCTGGTTGGTGAGCAGAGGAAATGAGCTGTAACATTTGTCTGTTCTCTACCTTCTCCAGGGATCCCTGGATCAGGAGTCCGTTGCACCTTGCCATTATTGCTAGTCTATCACCTTTTTGTGTCTTGAACACCAACTGTATTCCTTGACTATTTTGAAAACAACTAGTATAAATAGTCCTACTTTTCAGCTTCCCAGTTATTTTTGGAACTTCTGTACTCCTGACAGTTGTGGGTTACAACCCTGAGGACTACAGTAATTCAGTCTTTATTCCATAGGCAGATATATGCTGCACTACCCTCAGAGTCAAGAAACTGGGAAGTTACTGTTTGAGTACTTTGTAACAATAGTTAGCATTGTACACATTGTGACACTACAATTATATTTCCAAGTAAGTAAAAAATGTCTTCATTAAGATTCTTCATGAAATCAAGACAGGGAAAACAAAACTGGTTTTCTGTTTTTCAGAATCCTCCCTCCAGCAAAGCAGACTATTATCAATTACATTTGGTATTTTTTTAAAGAAACTTTCCAAAGCAAAAAGGTGTATTTTATTGCTTTTTTGTAAACTCTGTAAATTGTATGGTTTCAAAATTCAATCCAACTCTTTTACTTTATGAATGCTTACTTAGAGTTACCTTATGGACAGCATGAAAAAAAAAAAAAATCAATTAAACAGAGAGGAAGAGAATAGATGAAGTTACTTGAATCCAACTGGGCTTTGCAACTCAAGCCAGCTATTGCTGTATGTCTACTTTCAGGTGTAGAAGCCTTCTTTTTAGAAACCATCATTGAAACACCAGTTCTAAGTATTCTGTTATCCTTCTCAGCAAGGTCAAATATCAACTATATATTGAAATTTATTTGCAAAAATAAATCATCTATTCTGGGAAAGTCTATCCATATAATTATATATGTCTACACTGCCACAATATTGTGTATTGACTATGATTGTTCACTTAGCAGAGTTTTCATTCTCTGAATTGCTTTTTTGGCCATCTCACAGCTCTGTCAAAGCTTTTCTGAGTTGACAGAGTTCTCAAACTGGTAAATCTCAGTAATATTCTTCTGAGTAAATATGTCCATCAGATTAGATCCAGTCATTAGCAGTCACTATCTTTGGCAGCCTGCAAACTGGTTTCATAGGAGCAATCACTATTTCTAATTTGTGTTTGGTAGGGTTTCCAGACTGTAAATTAACTTGTCAGATTCTAATCTTTTTCTAGACTTTCTGACCTCCCTCTCTCTTATAGTCACTCAGAAATTGTTTTGTGTATGTTTCTGTGTGTGCTATTTCTTAATACAGCTAGTTGCATCAAGCCCCTTTCCAAGCACAAAATATTCCTTGTTCTTTTACATGTTTCTTTCAACACTTAAAAGTACTGCTTTAGATTTTATTGATCATCAGCTTACTTTAGAAAAATGCTTTTACTTTTATTATCTAATTTTTGGTAAACTGTTTTGATAAGCCCAAAATCAATTTTTCAGGAATGATGGCCTCTATGTGTTTCTTTGACTTCAAGCTTACTTGTACATAAATGAAATGCAGTCATCCTCCCCTCACCCTTCTTATTTCTTTCTGACCTTCTTCCCTCACTCCAGTCTGGCTAGAGAAGATACATGTATCTACTAATACCTTCAAAAAATGGGCATTCTACCTGTCAGGGTGTCAGACTCATGCCAAACTGGGACTCCAAAATTTATGCTGCATTTCAGAGTTTTGGCTGAAACAGGCTGAAAGAGATAAAAGCATCAGAATACTCATATGTCATAAATATTACCAGAGTAGAAAATCTGCAAGAGTTATTTCTTGCTCTGCAGCATCACAATTGGACTGTGAAAAAGAAAGATCCTCACATGTAGATCACACAGAGCTCTTTGCCAGCATCACAGGAGCAAAGATGGACTGAGGTAAAGAAATCCCATAGTAAACGTTTCGCTTAGCTTTTTCACAGTGCAGCAGTGTGTTTTACCATGTGGTGCTTTGTCTGATGCAGAGTGCAGTCAGATAAAACATATTGAATCCATATAGTATCTTGCTGTCTCTTAAAGACCATTCCTCTAAGCCAGCTCTGGTGCTCATCCTGCCTCTCAGCAAATTCCATTCCCTAATCCAGCAGAAAAAGGAAACAAAAGAGAGAGGTTCCTGCTGTTTTGGTGAATTGCATTTTCTCACTGAGGAAAACTTGATCAAGAATACCCAGATACTCACAGGCAGTGAGTACTAGATGAAGCAGGGAATGGGGGCCGGGGCGGGGAGAGACACACGAAGAAACCTTAAAAACCCTTACCTTTCTGTTATCTGAGAAGTGTCATGTCAGTTCACCAGTCTCACTTGGGAACCCTTTCAAAGGATGCTGGCACTCCAGGCTTATACTTTCTGTGCTGAGATTACATATGAAACACTCAGGAACCATAGATGGAATACAATGATAGCATAAATTAGATGAGACCTAGTAATTATCTTAACCTTTAACTTTTTGGAAATTATAAAATATATGCCCTCAGTTAAAATAACACACTTTATAGAATAGTGCAAAAACTAAACTAGTGATTTTATCTAATTATGACAAGTTTCATCTCAGCATCAATGGTATTTTTTACCTCCTTGGCAAGGTTGCCTGCTTTTTATAAAAAAGATATAGGTGCCATATCTTTTATACAAAAACTATAGGACTATCAAAAAAAAGAGAAACGTTCCCCAGTAGGTTGCTGTGAGGACTGTAATGTGCTTTTCTCTACCCTGAATGGTATGTGACAGGTACAAATCCCTCTGAGGTACATACAGCCTGCACCCAGTGCTGAAAAAATAACTTGTGGCCTCCAGTACTACCCCAGGGAAACATTTCTGGACACCAGGGAGTCATACAGGAGAAGTGTTAACAGACCAAGTACACTGTATTCGAGACAGTGGGGGCTAACCCATTCAGTGACTGCTTCTCATGATTTCCTGAATTCAGCTAGTGCTGTCCTAATCCACAGAATAAAAGCAGAGTAAAAGATTCAGAGATAGATATTTAGTATGTTCTGATGAACTTTGGGCCAGACACTCTGTAAGGTTATTTCTAAAGAATACTGAACCAGTTCAAGGTAAAAATGAGTGGAAGATACTCTGCAGGTGTAATGGTTTTGCTGTCTGGCTTATTTCATGCACCTTCCACTGCTTGTAATGTTTAAATCACCCATGGTACTAAAACATCTATATCCTACTTCTGTGGTGTGCCTTGATTTTGCTTGCCTGCTGGGGATTAAACTGATCACCAGATTTGGGGTCAGGAAGATAAGTTCCCTTAGGTGACACAGGGAGGGATACAGTGGGCAAGGATATGGTAGATGCTCTTTTTGTAATATTTCTTTTTGGTATGACGCATGGCCCCATCTCTAAAATCCTCACTTACTGAATTACTTGTTATAGGCAGAGCAGTGGTGGTGCCCTTTAATTCCATTACTTTCTTCCAATGTCACATTTTGATTTCTATTAAATCATGCGGCTTTTGGCCTACTTCTTGTCAGTGCTGGACACTGGGAAGTACTCTGGTGGCGTGTGAGTGACTAATGCCTTTGTCTGCAGTTGTACCACCAATTGCACCCTTCTTTGTGTGCTCCTATGTGCAGCTCCGGTTACTCTCTCCACATGACTTCATTTCAGTAGTCTTAACTGATAGGAACGGAAGTACTGAAGTATCACAGTGTGGTTTTGAAGTCTCAGGGACTGCTGACAAGAGGTACCTGGTTCTTTGCAAGTAAACAGTCTTTTCCTCTCCTTCGTCTCTTCTAAATGTTATTCTAAAACATCATTTGCAGAGGAAACAGATAAGCACGTGCTATTACCTAAAAGAGATGCAGCTTTTTTAGGAAATAAAATGACTGAGGAAAAGTATAGTTCAATTCACCTCATCCAAATCTAAACAACTAAATTAGGTCACGTGCTGTTCTTTAAGTGCCTGATTCTCTCCTGTACTATTAGGGAGCAAAAGTTCCCTAGTTTAGATGCATTCTGAACATCTAATATACATAAATTAATCCCAACCTAGGCAGTAATTAATTTGATGAAAGCACTATGGTAAAAACTGAACAAGTAGAAGTTTATTTGGTTTCCTCTACTCACAGAAGCAAAGAAATGGCCAGTTTTTTTGTTCAAAGGACAACAGAGCTTCTCTTTTTCCTACACAAAGCAGGTTTTCTGACAAATCAGTGCCACAAGGAGACTTTCAGTAAACATTGTCCAATAACTTCTTCAGGCAGCTTTGTGACAAAATGCAGGAACAGGCCTTAAAACAAATACACCAATGCAAGCTCTGGCTCTTAAACCAGAAGGGAAAATAAAGTCTCATGAACCAACATGGTGTTTTATGTGATTTTTTTTTGTTTTTTCCGAGTGCTTTACAACTTTCAGAGACATTAACAGTATATTAATTTTCCCTTGTAGAATTCTACATTCAGATTAATTTAAAATTGATTAATTTTGCCAAGGTAATGGACCCCTAATGTATTGTTCAAATGCATATTAACTGCTCTTTATAGGAATTAATTAAGAAAAGGACAGAAATCAGGGAAAATATCTGTGATTATATTAGTTAAGTAAGGACTTACCCGGACTCAAAACAACCGGTTTTGTTTGGTTTTTTTTCTATATTATAATGGTTAGGACACTGCAGAGAATAAATAAAAGCTTTTATGAGGAGACAAATATCTGGTCTATAAATACTTCGCTTCACTACACTCTCTTGAGTTATTTTCATACTGCATTCAGCTACTGCCATGACAATTTCCCCTTCTCTGCTCATGTCTTTGTATTTAAAACTAAAATAATGTTAAAAATGCCACAACTTGGATGAGAGAAAACTGAATGAGAAAGAATTGGACATCTTCCCTGAAGAATCTGAGGAGGCAATGAGACATGGGGAGAGTTTCTTACCTCCATGCACACTAGTTGCCACAGAGTAGATCACCTAGACAGATTTCCTGTATAACACATATCCTTACCTCTCCTTTCAGAGATTCAAATTAAACCAATGCTGGAGAACAATCACAAACTCTCTTCAACCCATGCCTGAAAGAATTCTTTGCTCGTGAGGAAAAGAAAGTAGAGAGAGACTTGAAATTCTAAAAATCAGCTACCTTATTTCACTTTCAAAATCATTTGACAAGTGGTACCTGCCACTCTGTACTTGGTCCCTACAGTACACTCCATAATAGTAGATCAGCTTTGTACCTCAGCTACAGTGAAATATAGTCAGTTCAGTTCTGAAAGGTCACTTCTTAGAAATTTCTCAATTGCCATCTCATTGAAGGTCACAGCTTTCCTACTGTTAGTATGAACTATTGGCAGACTTGCATAAGAAAAGTACCACATTGATTCAAATTCAGGTTGTAGTTTGAGGATTATTTATATTTTGCATTCATTATTTTTCTTATGAAGAAAGAAACATGAGACCAGTGACATTGAACATGGACTCTGTTAGACATGTTAAAAGCAAACAAGATAAAACCAAACAGCTAAACTAAGTGGTTTGGTTTTTTTTCGTTCTTAGCATGCAATTCTTGATTAAATTTGAAAAATAAGACTTAGGTCATACTGACAGAATTCCATTCCAGACCCTCAACAAAATCTCTGGGACAAAATGTTGGTGATAGCATGAACCATGAGCAGGCTGGCATGTGGTGAAAATCCTGGGCAAATATATACTGAGGGGGCTCACCTCTTCCCATACCTTCTTCTCACTGGCATACATTTCAAAAGCCAATGAACAGAAAAGGTAAAACTAATGCTTGGCAGGGGAACTTATTGATCTGTTCTTTTCCGGTTGTCAGAGAACATACAGAAACTGTCTCTATTCATATCATAGAAACAGAAACATAGAAATGTCTGAGTTGGGAGGCTCCTCTAGGGGTCATCTAGTCCAACCCCCTTGATGAGACCAGGGACATCCTCAGATAGAGCAGGTTGCTCAAAGCCTCATCAAGCCCCACCTTCAATGTCTCCAGGGTCTCCCCTGAACCTTCTCTTCTCCAGGCTGAACAATCCCAGCTTCCTCAGCCTGTCCTCGTAGGAGAGGTGCTCCAGCCCCCTGATCATCTTTGTGGCCCTCCTCTGGACCTGCTCTGTCAGGTCCATGTCCTTCCTGTGCTGCGGGCTCCAGAGCTGGATGCAGTATTCCAGGTGAGGTCTCACCAGAGCAGAGGAGAGCGACATCATCACCTCTCTCGATCTGCTGGCTTTTGATGCAGCCCAGGATGTGATTGGCTTTCTGGGTTGCAAGCACCCACTGGTTGCTCATGTCCAGTTTCTCACCTACCAGTACCCCCATATGTTGTATATCCATACAAGAAGTTCTTCAGCACATGGTGAACAGGTGTGAATTTCACCTGGAAAGAATAAAGCACCATGGTCTGCCCTAACAGTTTTTTCCTAAGAAATACAATTGTAGCTTTTCCATCCATTACTGATATCACTTTTGGGCAGCCTGAGAGTAATCATAAACAATGTTGTAACAAAATACCCAGGAAAATTACATTATATTAAAAAATGGTAAATTTCAGCTGCCTTTTACAGAAACAAGAACCAATGTATAAGTGGTAAAAGCTAATTATATTGAAAACTAGTATCAAAGTTTTTAAAAAAATATATCGCAAACTGAGGTATGATTATTCGTAAGGTCAAATTAATATAATATTTAACTATTGGAAAATAGTGAGGAAAGGAGACGTGAATAAACAGCAGTGAGCAGAAGGTAATTCAAGGGCAGAGGAAGAACATAAACACTGATCTAAATTTCTGCTGTGTCTCTGAGCAACAGCACTCACAAAAAGCAGGTCAGCTCACCAGGTGGTAGACTGTGCAACTGTTTGATGCTGAAACCTCCTGAGGATGCTCCTTCTATGTAACACACATGTCCAAGGAACAGTACAGTGTGTAAGCAGCTACAGTATCACAGAAAATTTTTATCTTGAAGGGGATATCAAACTACAGGCAACCTTTCTGGAACACTTTCTCAAAATTCGAACCCCTGAGATGTTACAGAAAACCAAGAACTAATCCAGCTCTGAATGCATGCTCCTGTGACCTTCCCTGCTTTTTCACTGGAAACGTGAAAAACTTCCCTCAACAATTCACAGTCACCTCAGCCCTTTCCAAACATTGTATACAAGATCAGCTTCTGAGCATCTGAAGCCTCTACACATGTTTTTCGTCCACCAGTTAGTTTTCTGCCCTATCTACTAAGCTTTCCCCTTTGTCATTAAGGTCCCTATAACTCACACTCTTCCTAGTTCATTGTCATGCTCTGGATATTCTTTTGAGAATGCTCAATACCATCACATAATTCTTTCAGCCATTTTTCCCCAAAACTGACCATGTACACTCCCACACTATCTTCTATAAAGGTTGTATTATTTCTAGTCTGAAATAACAGACACTTCCACCATCTTCCCACTCAAATCCATTTTTTCATAAAAAGCTTCTCCTATGGAGTAAAAGAAAAAAAAACCAAACCAATAGGTCACAGAGAGAGAGGTTTTTTCCTTTCCTTGACAGAACACAAACCAAATTATGGGATTGCAGGAGTATATTTCTAGCCTAATTTTTTTGTCAGTTATAATCCCTTTTTATGTGTTTTGGCTAAACCAGCACAATTTGGATTAGCACAGGAACAGAATGTGNCATTGAAGCTGTTCTAGTTTCCTTTTCTAATCACAAAGTCTCTCTCCCTTATTCCTTTCCTCTTCCCCTTTGGGGAGGGAGGGGGGTTAACAGAGAGCGTCTGTTGGGTCTTAGGGGCTGCCCTGACCCTAAACCATGACAACATCTCCACTTGCAACTCCATCTAAATATTATAGTTAAGATACATAGACATATTATTCCTAAAAACAATTTGTCTCATTTCAGAGTTATATTTACTCATCAAAATCATGGACTCTAACTATTGTGTAAATAAGACCTGGCCTGTCTTTTGTTTAAATAATCACAAGTGTGCTACAGTTTTACTGCAAATCAAATATTTATATATGCAGGCATTTACACAGTCATAGAAAATAACTGAAGGACAGAGAACTGGAACAGACTGGACATCCTTATAATAGGTAACCATATAATATAATAATATCATATCATATCATATAATACTATGTATTTCCTAAAATCAGTTTCAAGAAAACCAGACTATTTTACCCTCATTTCCTTTCCAGCCTAAATTTATTCCTGGACAGTTTGCTCTCACTTGTTCCTGAGCCAACATTACTCTTTAGCTTAAACAGTTCCTTCCTCTCTCTGGCTTTACCGTTCTGATGTATTTAAAGACATCAATCTTACCCATTCTCTGCTATTGTTCTGCTAAAATTCTGAGCTCTTTCAGCGTCCTTTCATGAAATAGACTCTTCCTTCCCCTGAGAATCATAAGAGGCTGTCTCTTGCACTATTTCAAATTCATCCCTCCTGACTATGAATGAGGAATTGAGCACAATATTCCAGATGAGGTTTCATCCAAGCCTTCTGGCATTAATATTCTCCCTCCCTCCACTGGTAATGTCTCCCCTGACACATCCCAGTCTTTTAGTAGCTTTTTTCACTGTCACATTACAATGGTAGCACACAAATTATCCTGTGACTGATGAATGCACTCAGATATGCTTCCTTCCCATTGGCACCCCATTGATTAAGGGTAAGATTATCACAAGGGCTTTCTTTGATTTCATTTATTAGTCCCAAATAATTCAAGTCCTTTGTACTTTAGAATTTTATATGCTATTCTATTTACATTATACTAATCCTAATGCCAACTCTATCTGAGTATCATCCTTTTACTACTCCATACTAACAGTACTTGTCATTTTCAAATAAGCAACACACTTCATTAGAAAGTGTCAAATTTTTGGATTAAGTTTATTAATCACAACATCAAATTATCTGCATCTTGAAAATGCTTTAATGGTTTCATTTCTAACTTTTAGCTTATGACTTCTCAGTTTAGCATTATCCATTACTTTTCTTCCTGTTAGCTCTACTCTAAGCTTTTTATATTTATCTCATTTTTTCCTAGCAAATCTCCATGTGGAATTACTGTGTGCTTTTTTATAGGGAGAGTTATGTAATGATATAGATTGATTAGATCTTCTAAGATCTCTCTGTTCCAAAATCCAATTATCTTATGAAAGAAAGATGTCAGTTCAACCTAGCCTAATCTACTTTTTGTAAACCTGTTCCTTATTATCCCATTTTGTGTTTTTCCCTTTTTTTCTTCAAAGCTTCCAGTAGTCCAAATCAGTCCAAGTCACCTATTCCACAATCCTAGCAGGTATTCACTTACTGCCATTACAAAATTATCCTTCTGTCTCCTCCATCTCTACCTGTACCTCTACCTCTACCTTTATCTTTCTAGCTGTACTGATCTCCTCAAACCTTACCACCAGATCCGCGAAATGAAGTTGGGTTTTTTTTTTCAGAATTTTCCATTCCCAAAGACAATCTTATTCATCTTGCTGAATTCAGTGCCAGCCTCAGTTACAATGATTTCCATTTCTCCTGCATTACCTCTTTTCCCACATCACATAGGCAGCATCACCACTTCAATTAAAAATTGCAACCAGCCATCCACTTATTATTGAGCCCTATCAGATTTGCTGTCCCTTTGCTGTCCTTATCGCATCACAGCCCTACTTCTACCTTAATTCTTTTACTCTTTATTTGTTGTTTGGTTTGTTTTTTTTTCTTCTGTAAAACATTATTACATCTTTTAGCATGTATATTCTGCTAAAACAAACAAACAAACAAATTTCAACAGAACATGGGGGAATAACCAGGGTTTCCTTAGATTGGCAGGCAAAAGAAATTTGTCTGTCTACATGAATTTTCCACTTCTTGCTGATGACTCAGAGTATCAGGGATAAATTGAGCACTCAGTTTACATCAGAGGTATTGCCCATAAATTACATTTATGCCCTCTCTAAGATCTAGAGAATGCTAGTATCATATACTCCTGTAACAGCTGAGAAATATAATGCATATAGTATTCTCACTGTGATTTGAATTCTTCAAACCAGGTTGTACCCCACTCCCTATCTAGTAGCTGGGGGATCTTCTCAGGAATGCAGGACTTTGAAACCTTAAAGCAGTGAAGTACTAGAAGTTTGTTGGTTTCCATCCTGTAATAGTACTCAGTTGATTTCAGTTCACTCAATCTTGCTCATCTTGTTATACTTCTTAACTATTTTCCTTCATACACTTGTGTGGAGGGGAAGGTGGGGAGGGAGTGCAGGAGGAGGGGAGCAGGGAGGAGAAGTCAAAGAGGTATACTGCCTAGAAATGATTTTTTCGATTTCTGAGATAACCCCATCTTCAGAGAACATCCACAGTGTGTGATAGATGGTTTATGCTAGGCTTGCTTCTTGGTTTCTTATGGAAGGTGTAAGGAGGTATTGAACACTTCTAAGCACAACAAATTAATAGAAAATTTGCTTGCACTATTCAGATAGAGAATACTATTCAAATATTGCAGTCCTCTGAGACAAGCTGTATTTACAGAAGTCTGTGTAACTGCTGAGACTGCTACTGTTTAAAAATTTATACCATCCACCACTCATACCTCAGCAAACCCACATTTTAGAAATGACTGAAAAAAAAAATAAAGGTTCAAGTTTTCCTATGTTAGCCTTCAGGGCCACATGTATAAACAGCTGATATGACTTTTTTTTTTTCCCCTTTTTTTTTGGTTAAATGTTGAATTATTCGGACATGATGTAAAGCTATCTGGCACTCTGTGACCTAATAGAAAAGCAAACCTTGAGAATTTACTATTATACAACAGTAGCCTGTAGAGATAAATACTCTGCAGAAAGGGAAGAAAGTGTAAGCCGCAGAAAATTAATAACAGCCATTTCTCTATGAAAAAAAAGAGTGACCTACTCCTAGCTAAAATTTCTTTTTTTCTTATCTTAACATTTCACAGTCTCCCTTATCTCCTGCTGGCATGGAGCTAACTTTTCCATTTTCCCAGCTTGCATTCAGAGGCTTCTAGCCCTCTAAATCTGGCATACCCAAACTGACCAGAAAGGGCCTTGTTTTTGAAAAGGCAACACCATCTTTCTCAGTCAGCAAGTCAAATGATGGTTTTCTTTTTTCCTATTCTCTTAATATACTTATTTTTAAAATTGATAAATATTTTGAGTATATCTATATGTAAGACACAGTAAAAACAACTGAGGTATATATGTGTGTATAGGGCGAGCTATTGCAATACCATCCTGCACTGTATTAAAAATAATGTGTCCAGCAGGAGTAAGGAAGTGATCATGTCCCTGTACTTGGCACTGGTGAGGCTGCAGCTGGAGTACTGTGTTCAGTTTTGTGTACTGCAGTATGAGAAAGACATTGAGGTGCTGGAGCAAGTTCAGAGAAGGGCAGCGAAGCTCATGAAGGGTCTGGAGAACATGTCTGGTGAGGCGTGGCTGCAGGAACTGGGGCCATTTAGTCTGGAGAAGACGAGGCTGAGGGAAGACCTTCTCACTCTCTAGAACTACCCTAAAGGAGGTTGTAGTGAGGTGGGTGTTGGACTCTTCTCCAGCGTAACTAGCAATAGGACAAGAGGTAATGAGCTTACATTGCACCATGGGAGGTTTGGACTGGACATTACGAAAAAAATTCTATACTGGAAGAGTGGTGAGGCATTNAGGCATTGGAACAGGCTGCCCAGATTTTCAAAAAAAATGTAGACATGGGACTTCATGAGATGGTCTAGTGGTCATGATAATGTTGGGTGGATGGTTGGACTTGATGATATTTGAGGCCTTTTCCAACCTTAATGTTTCTGTGATTTTGTAATATCACAAAAGGAGAGAAAAAGTGGAGAATAAGAAAATAACCTCACTGCATTTAGTGCCTTTGCTGTACAAACAATTGGGTTTGGGATGTCACCTAGATTTTTATGAGTCCCTAATGGTTTGAGGTTTCTTTTTTATGGTTTTTTTTTTGTGGGTGTTTTTTGTTTGTTCTGTTTTTTTTGGTTGGTTGGGGTTTTTGGGGGGAGTTTTGGTGGTTCTTCTGTTTGGTTTTTTTGTTCGGTTTGTTTTGTTTTGTTTGTTGGGGTTTTTTGCGGGGGGGTTGGTTGGTTCATTGGTTCGTTAGTTTGGTTTGTTTTTTTCATTTAATTCTTTACCACTATTCACAGATAGATTTCTAGAAAATCGTAGACATGATAAAAGGATATTTAGTACATCTGAAATGCATTGGTTAGGATTTACTATTATGTAGAGTTGACATACACCCCAGATATTTGGAAGCCATGAGGGGAGCTAAGCACTTGGGCAATCAGGGGACATATTTGTTCATTGAATGGCAGGTGTGTTCCTGATAAAATTGAGCTTACAAAGGTACCCCTTGGAAAGAAAAGTTGTTTCAGAGAGATGTTTTTACTGTCTCATATAAAGCAAGCAAAACGGGAGAATAGCTGTGAATGGATCCTCACTGGGTGACTTTGTTCTGAATTAACACTGCTTTTCCTTCTGTATTCAGCCAGACACAGCAGGTGGGGAAGTTGATTTTCTTTGTTTAGTTCATAAATGAAAACCTAGATTTTTTTTTTTTTTTTTTTTCTGGGAAATTTTGCTGCAGAGAAGACTGCATCAGTTAACAATAAAACATCAAGAGGGAGAGTGGAGTACGATTGCATAAGATCTATAAATACATGCTGGGTTTATATATATATCATAAATGCAATTAGACTAGGAAGTGCTGTGCTACTGTTATCTTCACAGAACAAATGCTGCTGAAAATTTCTCTGATGTATCCCTATGAGATGCCACAGCACCTATTCTCCAGAAATATGAAACTAGCTTTAACAGCTGTTACAACCATTTTACTTTTCTGGATCAAGTCCTTAGATATGACTACAACTTGCAATGGATCCTATTGAAACTGAAATTAATTCCTCCAGGGAAGAGTGACAAGTTGTTCTTGATATGAAAAAGTGTGAAAAACAATGTTTTGAGAAACTTTATTTAACATAATCTATGTTGGATTTAACAGGCTACAAATAGCATTTGGTTTGCAATGCTCCTTACAGTTCCTCAGTGCCTGCACTGCTCTGCTTTCTATTTTATTCTACAAGGAATCAGTTATTGACAACTTGCTTTTGAAACATAGCCATTTTGAAATGTTAGACACAAGCTCTTGATCTACTATTAGGTTGATCTGCAAGGATCTATCCCAATTACCCTTGTGTATGACTTGCCTTATCACAGTGACAATATCCTGAAAACTAGCATGAGTCACTGCATTTAATAATCCCTAAGAATACATCAGACATAATATACGCAAGTATTTTAAGTGCATACAGAATACACCAAGCCTTCAGTGCTACAAATTAATTGAACTGAACTGCATTATTGTGAATGGGGAATAAAATCTTAACTTGCTAAACCTAAAATGGATTCACCACGATCAAACAGTTAGAGTAATGGATGTCAATAATATGTAAATGTGGCATCAAACATAGATTGCTGGAACAGTCCACGGTGCTCTGGGTGCGGATACATACAGCACAGAGTGGCATCATTTTATTCCAGTACAGAGAATCAAAAAGATAAGGAAACATAAAGCAAAATACAATAGCCAGCAAAAATAGAATAATAAAGAGAAGGGAAGCCATCTAGGAGGGCAAAAATGTTTCCCTTGCAAAGCTGCATTTTCCCAAAGATCTAAACTGTGGTAAGCAGAAGATATTTATGCACTGTGATAAAATTTAACTATTTCTTTAGATAATATTTCTTTTCTCTCCTAAATTCCATTTCTGAGAAATGTTACAGACTTCACTGAATATCAGGTGTTTTTGTTTCCTTGTTTTCTGCTCTGCTGTATATCCCCCTAAAACCCATGTATTTATTGATCTGGGTAGGAATCAATTATGGTGTCCACAACCCAGGATTTTCAAGGACTCTTAAACTGTTCCTTTTCCTGATTCCTTTGAACTGAGTGGTAAAATTATTTCTCACATTAGCAGAAACAGATTTAAGATAATATTATGTAGAATTCTTTTTTATTATTTTTTCCCCCCTTTCATTTGCATACTTTTTGTTTCTGTCTTATTCTAGCATTTTTGGCTTATAAATAGTTTGACTAATAATAAAACTTAGAAACATCTGGGTACAGCCAAGTAAAATAACATCCTCATTTGTGAAAATACAGAAAAATAGATCTTCCACATAATGAGGAGTTTCTTGTATTCAAAGTTACTTTCTGTGCAGTCAAAAACCCATTTGTGAGACTTAAGATAAATTATTTTTGTGACTAATTTTGTCCACTGCTTTCTGCTCCTATATAAGATCCGGCCATAGAATAGCTAAAATTCTTCTGTATAGTGGCTGTCATAGTCCCTTGAAATATTGTTTTTCAGGCTGGATGAAAGACTCAATCTTTGCTTTCAGAGGAACAATATCAGTTACTTAAAGGCAAGATTTGTTTCACAGTTATTTGAATGTTCCTCTCTGGGGACAGTGTTAACAGCAGGATTGGTCCAAACTGCAAATGTGCAGTAACTGAACAAACCTCTGTTGCAGTGAGCATTTGTGCAGCTTAAAAAGAACCTGAGAGCATCACCCCAGAGTGTGCAATAGTGTTATGAAGATTTTCAACTAAGAAGCTAAAAGAATTGCAGGATCTATTTGGATTGCTAACACTAAAAGAAAATAAAGAGATCTTCGTTTTGTCCTTCTGCTGCACTGGGATATTTCAGCAATGTGATATTTTAAATTATTTTGCTTTCTGGTTTTGGTTGGTTTTTTTGTTTGTTTGTGGTTTTGTTTGTTTTTTATTGTTGTCTGTTTGTTTGTTTGGGTTTTTGGTTTGTTTTGTTTGTGGTTGGGGTTTTTTTTAGAGAAAAAGGAAAGTATTTGCTGCTATTTTTGCCCTGGAATATGTCCTTTGATTTTTCAATTATTCTTTCAGCCACCATGTCCTGAGACTTGATTCCTTGTTGAAAGAGAGATTAATTCCATCTATTCTGCTGGTGACATTCTGCTCTATGCTTCTGTTTATTTATTCTGGAGCACCAATATTAGTACCTTCACCCACGTAATGTTGTATATGGCAGACAACCACTTTGGGAAGGAACTAAATAAACAAGAAATTGTTAGGAAGACAACTTTAGGATTTGCCTAAGACTGTTTTGATCATCCTGTAGTTGCTTAGTTTCTTTGAGCTGAAGTTTTCCATTCATTTTGCAGTTCCTTCTAGAACAAAGTTTAGCAACATGATATTATAACATTATATTTTACTTGGAGTCTGAGAAGAAGCATTTACCTTTTAGTGACCTGTTTCTTATAAAATATACTGTGTTGGTACAGGTTTCATTTGGCTAGACTTGGTTTACCCTTAAGATCTGAACACTAAAATTTCTGCATGTGACTGCATATAAAATTGGACACTGCAGTGGTCAGCCTGGAAGACTACTCTATAAGGAGCTGTTAATGATCCACATGACTAAGCCAGGTGTATGCTTCTGTATTGTGGATATCACATGACTACTACTTAATCAAGGCACAGATAATCAACAGTATAATTAATCAGTGAATACACAGTCGATGCACAATTATTCAATGCACATGTAGTCAGTGTGTACTTAAGCAAAAGGATGCATATAATATTGTCTTGCCCACTTGAAATATTAAATGCACCTCTTCCAGAGCTACAGCATATTAACGAGATATGAATATTGCACCATACTGTCCAAGGGACTCTCTAAAGCTAAGTCAGCACTACAGATTTGATTGCTTCCAGTGACTGATGAAGCTCTACTCTGAGCAAGACTTTATAGGAATACAAGGAAATTTAAGTGTGGTGAACCTTATCATTGATGGGATCTGTGGAGCATGCCATGCTCTGGTCAGAGATCCATCCAATGTTGTAACATCTCAGGGCTCCCAGGATGATGAAGGGATGGGAGATTTTATAATTTGCTGTTACCTTTTCTAGGCTTTTAGTAAATAGTTATCTGTTCTGCAAGTATATATACCTTTCTTATTGGGATCCAGATAAAGCAGCACAACATGGTGAAAACCAGTCATTTTTACTGTGAAAATTATCTGAAAAAAAAAAATCCTGTTTTATTTTAGGTATTAATGTTTGAGGAATATACCTTTACAAAATTTTTTTAGATCATGGAATACATATTTGCTGTGATATTTCATGTTGAGTAGCCTAAAATATGACAGCTACCATTATCTGTACTAAATACAGGACAACTCTCTGAGGCACAGCATTATGATTCCTTTTTCTGATGACATACACTTTATTTTAGTATCCAGCATGCCCCACTAGACAGAAATTTCTTTTCCTCCTATTAAAAAAAATAAAAATCTATACATCCTTCATTTAGCCTGTTCTGTATGCACAGGAAGTACCTTAAGGTATTCATAGCACTATCAGAGAAAGTACCAAGATTACAAAGGTATAGGCCCCAATCATTACGCTTAAAATTTCCTTTCAACACTTTTTTACTAAAAAAATATATATTTTGGATCTTCCCACTTAAGGTGAATGTTCAGAGAACATTCCTTTCACCTGAAAATATTTAATTAGAAAAGACAATGAACTGTTTGAGTTAATGAGGCAAGAAGCAAAAAATATAAACAGGCAGCAATAGAATCATAGAATCATTAAGGCTGGAAACGACCTTAAAAATCATCAGATCCAACTGTCTACTAAACATTATCATGACCATGGCCTGAAGTGCCACATCTAGACATTTTTGAAGACCTCTGGGGATGGTGACTCCACTGCCTCCCTGGGCATCCTGTTTCAATGCCTCACCACTCTCACAGTAAAGACATTTTTCCTAAAGTTNATTTGATAATAATTTAAAATAGTAATAATTATTATTTAAATAATTAATAATTTACAAAAGAATGTTACTTTAAAAATTTTGTATTTTACAAATAATCTGATATAACTTCTTACCTAACAGGTAGTACTCATACAGGCCTCAAAGCACAAGAAGAGTTTTAAAGTTATATGCTAAACTTTCACTGAATTTTCATATTATCTAGATTTTTTTTTCTTACTGGCTCATATTACTAAATTAGTTTTTAAAAAACCTGAACAACACAGAATTATAGTGAATTAAAAACCTTTATGAGGTCTTAAATTCATAGAGGACTGTTAAGGTCCATCAAGGCACAGAGACAAGTGAGTTTACAGCCTTTCATTCCATCTGAGAAACTCGATATGACTGAAAGACAGGACTTCGCCTAAGAAAGGAAACAGCAACTTTACAGAGAGAGGGTTTTCCAGCACCTATCCTGCAGCTGAGAATCACAAAGCTGAGCAGGTGGAGGCAATGAGACACAGTAGAATGAGGATGACAGAGGCTGGGATTTTCCTGCATGTAGCTCTTTTTAAAGAGATTTGTATTTATCTCATACTTTCCTCTAGCCACATGTTTGCCTTTATGATAAGGTGAGTAACAAATTTGAAGCTTTTAGATTTTGATGGCACACAGGAGAATAACTTTCAAGGAGGGCTGGGAAAGCTGACAATTATTTTAGGTTCTAGAAAACTTTAAAGCGTCATCTCAAAGATGGAGAAAGCATTAGCCATAGGGTAAAACCTGGAAGTTTTCATGATTATCTAGAGTGAATGACACTGTACACTTGTGCCAGTATATTGAGCAGAAGAGCCTCCAGGTCTGGGACTGTTACTACCAATGGATTATTCAATCTCTGTTAGCACCTTTCTGTCCAAGCTGGAGGCAAAAGGAAATTGAAAAGGCTGAAGATAACCTATCAAGAAAAATGTTGCTTGCAAAACAAAATGGAACCTATAGTTTTATAAGAATATATGCAACCATTTGTTAACTCTTTTATCATTAAAAAATACTAATACTTATATATAGAAACAGACACTCCTTGTTTTACACATTTCAGAGGTCAGGAAAGACCTATTTTCTGTTTGCCTCCACCTGCAAAAGGAAATGCATATTTCAATGTCCATTAGTACTTTTCTGCAGACTTTCCATATCCTTTAATTGAAAAACAACAACAAAAACTGGGATAGAATCATATAAAATAAACTCACTCGCATGACTTAAATGCAAAGCATGGTAGGAAGCAATGTTTTCAAAGACTAGTTTTTCCTCCTGCAGAGAGTATTTAGAGGAAGTGAAAGAAGAATGAATAATTTTTTTTTCCCTTCAGATATCTCTGATCTTTATTCCTCATTGACTACTCTGCACTCTCAAATGTACTTTTCTATGATCAGTAGTAAATTCATAGCATATTTTAGAACTAAATGTATTTTCCTAATGCATTAAAATACTTTTCCTCTTCCTCTTGAAATAATTTTTAACATTGTGCCTGCAATTTAGCAAACAGAGACTGGGAGAGCACATGTACACCTGTAACTACCATTCCCTCAATCAGAAAGCTATGAAGTGTTCCATCTAAAAGTTTATATCAGAAAAGGAGCATAACTGCATTCACCTTTAAAAACTCTGTCTTTCTTTATTTTTACTAACAATGCATTAACATTGGTGGTCATCTTAAGAGATTATTTTTTTTTCCCATCCTTCATTTGTAACATTTCATCTCCATACCAGAAAGAATACTTCTTGATTCTGAGATGTTTTCCCTAGTACACTAATAACATCAGTCCATCCCTCTAGGGGTTCTAGGAAACTTTTGACAGTGCTTCACTCTATTCCTTTTTCTGTGAAGTTCAAAAATCCAGTATGTCTGAATAAAATCCTAAAGTAGTCTTTTGTGATGATGCATCCACATATCCTGGTATCCTTTCATAACTGTGACTGACAGATTATTCCATTTATGATAAACATTTCTCACACTTAATTATAAATGTTCATGGAGGATTTTTCATTCTCAGGCAAATGGGCAAGCTACTCACTGATCTCTAGCAAACAACATAAAAAGAAATTCCAGCTCTTCTGGAATAGTGTGAAAAGTTAATATGTTTTTCTCCTAACTTGTCACTTCTTTAAGCCATGGTTATTTTCAATCATTAACTTAATAGTACAATATACATTCATTTGGAATTTACCTGCTTTCAAGAAACAGAATATCTGTATAAATTCACTTTCCAAAGCTTTCCAGATCCACTATACACCTACTTTTCTGATCTAAATAGACATGGTTACACCACAGATGTTCCAGCATTTTTGACGTTTAAAGAGAAAATGGTCTGTTTCTGTAATACATACCATATTTTTTGAAAGCTGAAAAATCATCCCCTCCTTCTTTCAGAGGGAAGGTGCAAAGCTCTTCCATCAGGTTAACTTTGGCTGACTGCCAGGTGTCCAACAAGCCTCTCTCTTGCTCTCCCTCCTCACCAGGAGTAGCCCTGAAGAGAAGGACTTGAGGTGTTGATTGACGAGAAGCTCAACATGAGCCAGCTGTGTGCTCATGCAGCTCAGAAGGCCAACTGTATCCTAGGGTGCATCAAGAGGAGTGTGGCCACCAGATCAAGAGAGATCATGCTGTGATAGGCTGAGGGAGGTGGGATTGTTGAGCCTGGAGAAGAGAAGACTCTTGGGGGAACATTATAACAACCTTCCCATACTTGAAGGGATATACAGGAAGGCTGGAGAGGGACTCTTCACAAGAGTGTCCAGGATGAGGGAAAATGGTTTTAAACTGAGAGAAAATAGGTTTAGATTGGATCTTAGGAAAAAGTTCTTCAGTATGAGGGTGGTGAGACTCCTGCATAGATTGCCCAAAGGGGTTGTGGAT
>VWZY01007456.1:544814-561839 GCA_013399075.1 Chloroceryle aenea | reverse complement strand
GTTGTGGATGCCCCCTCCCTGGAGGTTTTCAAGGCCAGGTTGGATGAGGGCCTGAGCAACCTAATCTAGTTGAAAGGCATCCCTGCCCATCTCAGGGAGGTTGGATTAGATGATCTCTGAGGTCCTTTCCAGCCTAGGCTATTCTACGTTTCTATGAAATCCAAAACAACTCAAATGGGATCAGTTTTTACCTGTTTTATATAATAATGTTATTATTTTAATAATTTAGTTATTTTATTTTATATAATAATTACCTTTAATGAAATAGCTGATCCTTATTTCCCACAATTACTTACTGTATGCATTTAGAAGTGTATTCAGTCAATGCAGGTAACTCTGTAATGAAGGGGCTAAGACCCCCTTAATTGCTAGACTGGGCAGGTTTGCAAAATTATCTTCAGCTGGTAAGGAGGTTACAGGAATGCCCTTGAGCATCATTCACCTTCTAACATTACACTGAAGCCATTGCCAGAGTATTAGTAAGGATGTGCTTCTCTCAACATCTGTTGCCTAAAAATCTTAACCTAAAGATCTTATTATGAAAAATCTTACAGGAAATGTCTCTATATGATTTATATTCAGGCTCAGTTTAAATAATTTCTATTTTTCCACACTGCATCTTGGGGAACAGTCTCTCTCATTCAATTTTCATGAATATCTGCAATTCTGGCATTTGCTACCATATAAGCATTTGATTTCACAAATAATATATTAAAAAAACCCAACAACATATGTGTATTTATATGTACTTTATATTCTACAGAATGGATAATGTAACTATAACTCTATGTATAAAATAGTCTTAATTCACCTCCTTGTGCTCACTTTTGCTAGTCCTGCAACAGACTTTTTAAAATTTGTTTTTCTGTTTCTTCTTCATTAATATCTTTTCAATACCTGCTTTGTTATTCCAATACAGTGTGTGTTTACATGCCTTTTTGACCAAGTAGTTCTCAGAATTTGTACTACAAATGAGTATTTTCTTCCTGTTCCTTTTACCATTTAAGTATTTCAAATGCATTAACAAATTTATCTTCACAGAATACCTGTGATCTTAGACTGTAGGGTCAACTTAATTCTGTAGCTGGAGAACAAACCTGCCAAAAGTCTACGCTAAAATTACAGTATTTTCACACATTTTGAATGTTTTACTTTTGAAAGCAGGTCTCAGGGATCCTCTTTTTTCAGCTACTTGACCAATTCACTTAGTTTAATAGAAGAATAAGTGTACTAAACCCATGGAATTCAGACCAGTGTGTTTTTAAGTAGCTTTAAAAGAGATGACATACAATCTATACTTTTTCCTTCCTGAATTCCATCTGCTAGTGACACAAGCCTGCAAACTCATCTCTGCAGACTATAGCTCAGTATATTTCAGTCAACATCAACTCTCCTGGACTCTGAGCTCTACAAGCACATCTCTGAAGCAGTGTTATCTCCAGGATGACAGTATTTCTTTCTTTATATTCATCTGCTGTTTCCTTGCAGCACTTTATCTTCAGTTCTCTGGTTTCATCCTCATCAATCTTGTCCTGTGGTATTAGGCTATTCAGCACAACAAAGTCCTGGTGTATTTATGAAGGTTTTAGACAAAGATTTGGACAGGAATGATTATCAGTTTGGAAATAAAGAGGTTACAAGTAAAATTGAAACATGTAACTCAAATATATTTGACGACATCTTATGCAAAATGTACTACTTAAGGTACTGTTCAGACCAGAAAGCTTCTGACCACATACTCACATGGCATTCTCACCTCACTGACTCCATCAGTGCTGGAATTCTTCCTTTATTCTGCTTCCTCCAAACTCAAGTACAGATGGAGTTCCTACTTTAATTAATTATAAAGGCAATTTGGATGACTTTTCTGTGAGATTAATACCTCTGTTATTCAGATTCCTTTCCAAGTTTAACCTACCGTCCCTCTTCAGAAAGGAAATATTGCTATTTCAGTTTTCTGTTCTCTGTTATGATCAATACGCAACCTTAAAATCTTTTAAGAACATGAAAAATACATTAAAAGACTTGTACATCAGCTCATTTACATCTGAACACTCCAATACACCCTCTCTTATCAAAACCAGATTCAGATATAGAAATACAACTTTATCCAGACAAGACACTGAAAAACTTCCTCCTCTCTGATCCCTTCCTCTTACATCTTCAGATTCATATTTTGGACACACTAAATGGAATCTCTACCTCCTCCTGATGGTAAAACACATTTACAAAAAGAACAGTGAGAGAGTTGGTATGTTTTGTTTTACATTTCATGGCATAGTGTGAATGCCATCTGAAACAGGGTCATGTTCACTTGCATGCTTCCCTCTCTATGGCTCCCAGGATTGTTTCACTCCTGCAGATATTCCTACAGGTGTACAATTAATGGCAGAAGGAAGAAATTCTCACTGAGTGTAAATGGGTGTTTGGGGAGCTCTTGAAATAGTTAGAGAAACCTCTGTTCCTATCTACCTCCAAAGGACTTTCTGAGAAAAAAATCAGCTTTTTTAACCTTAAATCTTTCTTAAACTGCTAAAATACCAGGAATAACCATAAGCAAAATAAGGACCCATGTAATGTAGCAGATAACAAATCTTAACTCCAAAACTTAAAAAATAGTAGTTGTGTTTTTTTAAACATAATAAAAACCCCTGAGTTTTTCCTCCAACGTTTTATTTAAAGGAACTACCTTATGGTGTTACCTGAAATTCAAAGAAGATACAAATCTATCTGGCCTAAAGCTACTGTCATGGTGTAGAAAATTCCAGTCTAAATGATTAAAGTTTCAACACGAATGACAAAGATAATGGGAAGTGTCTGGTAACCTTGCTAAATATATGTCTAGTTACAGACAGTGATGATGGGTTTTCCTATAATGTACTTACACTTTTCACTAAAAGAACAGGTCTTTTTCTGTTGTGTTTTTGGTTTGTTTGGGGATTTTTTTTTTTCACATTCTTATTCAGATATTGCTGTGCCTCAGCTTATCTGCATTTTGCATTCTCTTTTTTCTTTCAGTTCTATTATCCTAGATGTTGACATTCATATTGCCAAAATGGAGATTCTGTGTGGTGAACTTCTGACTGATACTGGAGTGGTCATGAAATAGAACTATGACTGACCACTCTTAAGAAACATTGATCCTTGACTTTAATATTATATCCTTAATATTTTCCATAATATATGAAAGAATTTTAGTTTATAATGTAGTTGTTTAATGTACTATGCTTTCATCTTATTGCTGTCCATTTGGAAATCTTCCAAATCACATTTTTTAAGGTGACTGATAACCTACAGTTGGCTTTTTACTAGTCCCACGGAAGGAAGCAGCCAGTACCAGATCCCTTCACTGACAGCCAGCCTGTGATAATTTACTGAGTTGACTGCATAATAATTGTTATTATTCAGATGTGGTCATAGCTTTTTGATATTTTGTTCATTCTTTGGTGATATAACTATTAAATGATTACTTCTTCCATTCATTTTTTTATTCAAAATGTCAAATAATGTCACATTATAGATAAAACTAGTCCTTTACAGAGTGCTTGCTTGGATGAAGCTTCACATATGTGCCAGCTGTATCAAGGTCAGAATATAATAAAATAATATAATATAGACATTTAATAATATAGAAAAACTGATGACAACTATTACAGGAAATTTCTTGTAGATTTTCTCAGCCAGATAATTTTCTGTCAAACCAATAACAACAAAGTTCCAGTATTAACATCATGAAGAATTGAAGACAGTTGTGTTTTCAAGACTATATCTCTGGTTGGATAGTTTAATATCTCGCTGTCAATTAATTCTTACATACACAAGTGATGAAATTCAATGCAAATGTTATGAATCANATTGGCCTTCTGGGCTGCAATCACCCACTGGCTGCTCATGTCCAGCTTCTGGTCTACCAGCACCTCCAAATCCTTTTCTGCGGGGCTGCTCTCTATTGACTCTTCCCCAAGCTTCTATTGATAGTGGGGATTGTTCTCGTCCAGGTGTAGGACCCTGCATTTGCTCTTGCTGAACCTCATGAGGTTCACCTGGGCCCACCTAGGGGACCTAGCTTGCCTAGGTCCTACTGGATGACATCCTNTTTGTTTGGGGATTTTTTTTTTTCACATTCTTATTCAGATATTGCTGTGCCTTAGCTTATCTGCATTTTGCATTCTCTTTTTTCTTTCAGTTTTATTATCCTAGATGTTGACATTCATATTGCAAAAATGGAGATTCTGTGTGGTGAACTTCTGACTGATACTGGAGTGGTCATGAAATAGAACTATGACTGACCACTCTTAAGAAACATTGATCCTTGACTTTAATATTATATCCTTAATATTTTCCATAATATATGAAAGAATTTTAGTTTATAATGTAGTTGTTTAATGTACTATGCTTTCATCTTATTGCTGTCCATTTGGAAATCTTCCAAATCACATTTTTTAAGGTGACTGATAACCTACAGTTGGCTTTTTACTAGTCCCACGGAAGGAAGCAGCCAGTACCAGATCCCTTCACTGACAGCCAGCCTGTGATAATTTACTGAGTTGACTGCATAATAATTGTTATTATTCAGATGTGGTCATAGCTTTTTGATATTTTGTTCATTCTTTGGTGATATAACTATTAAATGATTACTTCTTCCATTCATTTTTTTATTCAAAATGTCAAATAATGTCACATTATAGATAAAACTAGTCCTTTACAGAGTGCTTGCTTGGATGAAGCTTCACATATGTGCCAGCTGTATCAAGGTCAGAATATAATAAAATAATATAATATAGACATTTAATAATATAGAAAAACTGATGACAACTATTACAGGAAATTTCTTGTAGATTTTCTCAGCCAGATAATTTTCTGTCAAACCAATAACAACAAAGTTCCAGTATTAACATCATGAAGAATTGAAGACAGTTGTGTTTTCAAGACTATATCTCTGGTTGGATAGTTTAATATCTCGCTGTCAATTAATTCTTACATACACAAGTGATGAAATTCAATGCAAATGTTATGAATCAGTTTTAACTTTCTTTGCTAGTTAAATTTGCTTTTAACACATTACATGAACTGCATTAGTAAAGTTTACTTTTCATCCCTTTTTGAGTCTTAAGAGTTTTGAAAGCTGTATTCATAGACATTACACATTCAACTTTCTCATTTATTTTCATCTTTCAAGTATGTTCATAGCATACAGGACTTTTTACATATCTTACCTTATGCCTTTGCGACATACAAATATTTTGGCCAGCTATGTTATCTAACCTCTCTTTCTGTCCAGTTCCATTTTTTTTTGGCTGGCTAGGCTGAATTCTATTAGATTCAGTTAATGTTCACTGTGATAAATAAAAGTTTTCTGATATTAGCATTAGTTTTTCATGTATCACTCACTTCACTCAAAAAGTTAAATATTAAGAACACAGAAACACAGAAATGTCTGGGTTGGAAGGGACCTCTAGAGGTCATCTAGTCCAACCCCCCTGCTGAGACCAGGGACATCCTCAACTAGAGCAGGTTGCTCAAAGCCTCATTAAGCCCCACCTTGAATTTCTTCAGGGATGGGACCTCAACCACCACCCTGGGCAAACTGTTCCAGTGCTCCACCACTCTTGTGATCAAGAACTTCGTCCTTATTTCTAATTTAAATCCAGTCCTTTCTAATTTAAAACCATTACCCCTGGCCCTTTCACTACACGCCTTTGTAAACAGGCCCTCTCCAGTCTTTTTGTAAGCCCCCTTCAGGCACTGGAAGGCGACTATGAGGTCTCCCCGGAGCCTTCTCTTCTCCAGGCTGAACAATCCTATCTCCCTCAGCCTGTCCTCATAGGATAGGTGCTCCATCTCCTGATCGTCGTTATGGACCTCCTCTGGACTCAATCTGCTGGACACACTTCTTGTGATGAAGCTCAGAATGCGATTGGCCTTCTGGGCTGCAATCACCCACTGGCTGCTCATGTCCAGCTTCTGGTCTACCAGCACCTCCAAATCCTTTTCTGCGGGGCTGCTCTCTATTGACTCTTCCCCAAGCTTCTATTGATAGTGGGGATTGTTCTCGTCCAGGTGTAGGACCCTGCATTTGCTCTTGCTGAACCTCATGAGGTTCACCTGGGCCCACCTAGGGGACCTAGCTTGCCTAGGTCCTACTGGATGACATCCTACTCCTCTGGTGTATCAACAGCACCACTCAGCTTGGTGTCATCTGCAAACTTGCTGATGGTGCACTCTATCCCGCTGTCTATATCACTGTTAAAATGTTAAACAACAAAGGCCCCAGTATGGACCCCTGAGGGACACCACTTGTCACTGTTCTCCATCTGGACTTTGAGCCATTGACCACTACCCTCTGGATGTGGCCATGCAGCCAATTCTTTATCCACTGAATAGTCCACCCATCAAATCCATATCTCTCCAACTTGGCGATTTTTCTCCTCTTTTCAGAAATAGTTTCCCCATTTTTAATATTTTTCAGACAAAATCCTTATTACAAAATATTACATCAGTTAGTAGAATCATAGAATCGTNAGCCCCCTTCAGGCACTGGAAGGCGACTATGAGGTCTCCCCGGAGCCTTCTCTTCTCCAGGCTGAACAATCCTATCTCCCTCAGCCTGTCCTCATAGGATAGGTGCTCCATCTCCTGATCGTCGTTATGGACCTCCTCTGGACTCAATCTGACCTTCAAGGTTATCAAGTCCACCCTTATTTCTGGCACTACTAAACCATGTTCCTAACCACATCTAACTGGCTCTTAAACACCTCCAAAGATGGTGACTCCACCACCGCCTTGGGTAGGCAATTCCAATGCCTGACAACCCTTTCCGTAAATAAATTTTTCCTAATGTTCAACCTGAACCTTCCCTGGTTCAACTTCAGGCCATTTCCTCTTGTTCTATTGCTTGTCATCACGGAGAACAGATCAACTCCCGCCTCGCTACAACTTTGGGTAGTTGTACAGAGCAATAAGGTCTCCCCTTAGCCTTCTTTTCTCAAGGCGAAACAGCCCCAGATCCTTCAGCCTTTCCTCATAAGAGCCATGCTCCAAACCCTTTACTAGCTTAGTAGCCCACCTCCGTACCCCCTTTAGCACCATAGTGTACTTCTTGTAGAGAGGGGCCCAAAACTGGACACAGCATTTGAGGTTCCATCTCACCAAAGCCAAGTACAGAGGAATGATCACCTACCTGCTCCTGTTGACTACACTCTTCCTGATACAGGCCAGGATGCTGTTGACCTTTTTGGCCACCTGGGCACACTGCTGGCTCATGTTGAGCCTGCTGTCATTCAACACCCTGAGATACTTCTCTGCCTGGCAGATCTCCAGCCACTCCTCCCCAAGCCTGTAGCATTGCAGGGGGTTGTAGCGGCCAAAGTGCAGGACCTGGCACTTGTCCTTACTGAAACTCATGGAACGGGCCTTGGCCCAGCGATCTAGACTATCTAGATCCCTCTGTAGAGCTTCCCTACCCTCTAGTAACTTTCCTACCCTTTAGCAGTGTCTGTCAGCACATATTTTACGGGTTTTCTTGGCAGCAGATCATGTAATTGTCATTCTCTGAACTGTTACCTGATTTAATACATATTCAGAGATGCTGGTATTTTGTAATTGTCTTCAGGGATGCATATTATGGTGGTCAGCTTTTGAAGTCACTTGAGGTCGTTTATATGCTGAAGTTGTATGCAGAATACTAACATTCAGAAGTCTGGAAAATATTTTATTTGTAAAGCAATTTGTTGAGTTACTTATGAATTTGAGCTACTTATGAATTTGTTATCATCATAAATCAATGACTTACCAGAATAATCTAGCAACATTGGAAAATGCTACAACTATTTTCCATAAATGAACTAAGACACAGTGATGAAGAAACAGCTTTCAAAGAAACTTACTGTAGCGCCAGAAAATGGAATATCTCCTGCCACAGAATCTGTTTGTTCCTTTGCTAACAAGGCATGTAAAAATTGAATGCATATTAATACCTAACTATGTATGCATTATATGCAGAATAACTAAAGCTCCTGACCTTATGCAAGGCCTTATATGTCTTGATGGCATTGTGTATGAGAAGAAATTGAAGATCCTTCCCATGTGATGGGTTGATCACATTGCTATTTCATCCCAAATCCAATTGACCTAACAGCCAACTCAGTTCTCATCTTTTCGAGAGTGCTAGAAAACTACGCCTTTGCTCTCTCTGTACGAATATGCATTGTTTTACCAAAGAATTGGCAAAGATCAGAACAGGGAAAGTATTCCAATTCAGTGCTTACTGAGATTTTTGGTTCCATTTTGTTTCATTTTCTTGCTAAACACAAATTCAAGAATACATGTATGAACTTAAATGCAATGATATCACAGATCCAGGGCATTGTGCCCCCAGTTCACTTACTCTGAGGTGGGTTCTGCTGTCAAGTTCAGGAGCTACTACACAGTGCAGCAAAGCCTAGCATGAACCCAGGCAGAGTCAAATAGAAATTCCCTAAACTAATTCTTTACATTTACAAGCTCTTTACAAGCTCTTCTCAGTGACATATGTGGAAAACATAGCCAACCAATATTTTCACTGGTGCACCTAAAAGACTTATTAGCCATTAAAAAAAAAAAAGTTGATAATTGTAAATTACTTCCCCCAGAGCTCAGGGTCACTGCATAAGGGTTTCATTAACAGAAGGCATCAAAAAAGGGCATGCAGTGATCTTCTCTGAGGAATGCTGCACAGCCTGAAAGGCTCCATTCTACAGCCTTGCAGTGGCAAGAACAGTGTTAATATTAGATGGACCATCCAGTTTTGATCTCTTTTACACGCAGTTCTCTTAAAATGAGGTCCTTGGTGTCTGCCACAGTTAGTGTAGCACAGGGATGTAGAAACAAAGGCTATTCAAAAGTTAAATTTAGGATTAGGTTTTCTGGCTTATTTCTTTTCAAGCTTTTCAAGTAACTGTAATCTTTGTACATAACATACATTAAGTAAATTAAGAAATACTGTATACCCCCTACAAACATTGAATGGTACTGCTATGGATGTATAAAATGAAATGTATGTGATTATATGTCTGGGTGTTGCAACATCTTGAATATGAAAACCTACAGTAAAAGTCTATTTTATTGTATCAGAAAGTCTAGTAAGATTTTGACCTGCTTCCCTCTCTGTTGTTGTTTCCCTCTTTGTATAACGCTGCAGTCTATAAAGTCCAGAGCAATGTATTTATGCACACATATTTTTCATTTTGAGTCACTGAGTAAATGAAAGTACATTGTTTAATAAGTGTGTTGTCATCTAAACAGCAGCTTCATTAGAGGTCATTATAAACATTAGTTTTATTATTTAGAATTTACTGTAATGCTGATTGTTTAGTTCCAGTAAAAAAATCTGTACACTTTATTTTGTGCAGACTGAACCTTACAATTATATTGCATCAAGACCTGAATATGCAACAGTAGGTTTTGTAAACTATTTTGTGTTTCCTAAAGGGTAGCCACAGCATAGAACTACAACCACCAAAATAAACACATGCAAACTCAGTACAAATGAGAAGCAAACAAACTTAAAATACAGGGAGAAATGAGGAAAGCAAGGATTAATAAAACATATACCCAACATCTTCAGATAATGAGAGATGAATTTCATCAACACTGATAGTAAAACTTATTATTAGACTTTATAATAGGGCATGAGTTCCTAGCACTTACTGAACTGGACATAACACAAATGGAGGTAAAAGACATATGTTACAATCTCTTTCACCCAAGAGATATAAAATTAAATAAATAATAATAAAAAAATTGTACAGCAGTAGAGTGTATCAGAACAAGTATTTGCAGAGGCTCAGGAAATATTAATGCCATTATATAATGTACTCATGAGATTTCATCTGGAAACTCCATAAAATTCTAACTCAAAAAAAGAGAGGAGTTGAAACTAAAAGCAGCAGAGAAAGTTTCATAGCATGAACGGGGAAGTCAGAAAGGTTGACTTTATAGACAGTACTGAAAGAGCATGACTTGTTCATTTTATCAAAATGAAGGCTGAGATGCAAAGAGGAATTATGACTGATTTTTTTACATAATGAAGGGATGGTGTAGGAAGATGAGGTAGGATGGTGTCAGAAGAAAAGAGAATCATTGGGAGGTAGAACTACATAAATTACAAGATAGTATAACACAAGAAAAAATATCAACTGGACAGAAATAAATGCAGGTTAAAAATTAGAGGAGGGATACTGATATGAGTGTAGTAAGCTTCTGGAACAAGCTTCTCGGTGGTGTGGTGGAGACAGAGGAATTCGTATCAAATTTTTAGATGTCCCTGATCAGTATAGCACCCTCATAGCAGGGAGCTTGAGTTGAAGCCCAGGGCTTTCTTGCAGCTGTCACACGTCATATTGGTTCAAGTTCACTGAGTTTCATAGCAATGAACTCTGATAAAAGGACAGATCATACATGTAGAAAAAAAGTTGTCCTCAATACTTAGCACTACATTATAAAGCTTCTAGAAATTAGTATAGGCTTGTTGAATTTTCTCTTCAGGTCTTGATCTTTACATTTAAATTCCAGTGACATTCAAACCAGCTAACATGGTAGAGTGGGTTCAGACACATGAAGAAAACCACAGTACCCATGTGCTGTAGCATTTTTTTTCTACTAATGAGTTTTCATAAAACATATTGCAGAGTGTGTTTGCTCTTAGTCCCTGCAATTTGACAGGATATAGATTTTTATAGAGACAATCACCATGGCATCCCAACACCTTCTATACTGGGAAACTTCAACACTTGTCTTGACCAGAAACGCTCCTATAATGGATTTCCAGTGTCAATACACTTATGCTGATTTTTACTCTGTAAAAATGGATACACAAATTCTCAGTTAGAGAAAAAAAAATAAAATTACAATAATATAGCCGGTAACATTCAAGTGACACTTACCTTCCACACTCTGGAATTAAAAGAACTGAGCCAGAAAAGACCCTGAACTGTATATTCCAAAATACCTACCAAAATGCAAATGCAAGCTCAGAAGAAAGTACAATCAGCAGCATCCACTTGCTTTTTATTTCTTGCTGTGGCTGAATGAAAATAGTCTAAGGTCAAAAATTGTTCCAAATACAAAGCAAAAGCTGTGCAAGATAAATCTAAACTGAAGAAAATAATCTCATTAATTATGCTAAATATGTTAGTTGTGCTCCTTAATCTCGAAGAAAAGGTCATCAGCTAAATTTTGTTCTGTTAATAGCTGCAGGATGACTCAGAATAAACTGGAAAGAAAGCTAAAGCAGCACGTGGTCTGAGAGCTATGTATATGAATATGTTTATAGGGAGAAACTTCCACTGTACAACACAAATATATATGGTGCAACTACTTCTTGAGAGCTGCAACATCTAATGGCACTGCAGATGTGAGCAGACATCAGTTAACACTGGAGCAATATGGCTGAATGTAAGGTTAAGGACCAGTAATCACCTGCATGTTCACTGCTTTCTGTGCTAAGAGAAAATTGGTTGATCTTGTGAAATTATTTATTTCCTTCCCTTGGAGGTCTTGATGATGCCAAGGCTTTGCAGACAGTGAGGAATAGGCAGAAATAATTTGAAATATATACTAAGACACCCTAAAGGCCATATCATATTATTTGGATGTACAGACTTTCCTAAATGGGACAATCTTGCTTTAGAAGACATAGGTTAAGTGATGATTTCCCGAAAATTTCTAAGAAACTCCCATTAGTTTAGGTCAGGAAAAAAAAATTCAGTATAAAAGCCTGCCGATCTCTTAATTATTTTTTACACATTTCCCCAGGAAAAGGTTTAATATGCATCTCTGATGCAAACAGCTATTCATGAAAGTATTTGTTCACTAAATGTCTGGCCTAATTCAACAAATGCTTTATTGAAAGGTCAGCTACAAGAGTGCTATGTAAACCTATATTTCACACAACATGATGCTTCTACAAAATATAAGCCTTATTTTTCAATCACTTTATGCAATCCTTGCTCCAGCAAAGTAATAATACTTCATTCCATAAATATGTCTGCATGTCATTTGCATTTTTTGTGAAGGCAAACTATGTTTTGTCTCCAAGATGTACTTTTTTTTTTTTTTTTTTATTGAATACTGTAATCGAGAGACTACTGCATGTTTTGCAAAGGAGTTGCAAAGTCTGGTTTAATGTGTTGACTAAAACTGGAAAAATTATTAACTATTACCTGTATTACTCATGCACTAAGTTCCCTCTTTTAATCCCAAAGTAATAGCAACCTAAGATTACAGGAGTTAAGGAGTTCTGGATATTACATAAAGGTATAATCAAAACATGGGGAAGATCCCTGCTGCATTGTTAGCTGACAAAATGTTATGTGAGTTTTAAGCAAATTTAGTAATTTAAAGGGAAAGAAATCTTTAACTGGTTTAAGAACAGAAGACTGTTCAAAACTTCTACTTTATCACTTCACTGATATGTACATGGCTTTAGAGAAAAGGTAACAGTGCAAATGGTGATTTACAGATGCCAGAACTTTTAGAGGTGCAATTTATAATTGCACTGTGCTACAGAGCATCAGTGATAGATGAAAAGGGGAAACAAAATTAATAAAATTATATGAAAAGTCCCCCCAACAGAATAGTCTATAGTTGCTTATCTTTTTTTCAAGCTTTTCAGCATGTGGAGTGTAATCAGAAAAAGCAGCATACTAGTTACAGAAATGCTGCAGGTGAAATGAAGTGGGAGCACTTTGCTGATCTGATTGGAAGACATATTTTTCAATAAATATTGGGAAAAAAAAAAAAAAGAAACAAACCAAACCATTTTAAGCCATCCTGTGGACAGCATTCTAGATACAGACAAAAGTGAATGAAGAAACTTTCTAACCTCATGCAGAAGGTCCTGACCAAGTGAATATCAAGAGATCTTTGTTCCAGTCAGGAAGATCAAATAAATACAGGCAAAATTCTCTCTCTTACCATGAAAACAACCTGTTCAGAGTGTTCTAAAATTAACCTTGTATATTTCCCTTGATGAACAGATAAGTTTCCTTTTCAACTATTTGTTATTGACAGAAGAGACTAAGTAGTGGGCAAATAGGAGAATTTGTCTTTAAAACAACTGGAGGGTCACCCTTATTATATAACATAAATATCCTTGGTTTCTGACTCACCCAGAGAAAAGGTCTGCAATGGTTTTATCCCAGTAGGCAGCTAAGCCCCACACAGCTGCTGACTGACTCCTCCACAGTGGGATAAGGAAAAGAATCAGAAGGGAAAAAGTGAGAAAACTTGTGGGTTGAGATAAAGTCAGCTTAATAGGTAAAGCAAAGCTGCACACTCCAGCAAAGAAGAATAAGGAATACATTCCCTACTTCCCATCATCAGGCATGTTTTCAGCTATCTTCAGGAGAGCAAGGCTCCATTTTGTGTAACAGTTACATAGGAAGACAAGTAATTATAACTCTGAACATACCCCCACTTCCTCCTTCTACCCCCAGATTTTATTTCTGAGTGTGACATCTGAGTGTCCCCTCCCAGCATTTTGTGCATCCCCAACCTATTTGCTGCTGGGATGGTGTCAGAGGCAGAAAAGGCCTTGACTCTGCGAAGCACTGCTCAGCAGTAAATGAAATCATCCCTCTGATATCAACACTGGTTTTATCAGAAATCCAAAACATGGCCCCATACAAGCTACCATGAAGAAAATGAAATCTATCTCAGCCAAAAGTAGGAAAAAGATAGAGATATCTTCAGAAAAAAAACACTGATTATTTTATTCAACCGTATTTTCTATGCACAAAGTCCACTTTTCTAGGCTTCTTAGGAATATCTTCTAGGCAGTAAGTTATTGGGCAAAAGACAAAATACCTTCTTGTCATGCCTAATGCAGCTATTACTAAAAATAATGGGTTTATTCTATTATGGTATATTCCATTTGAACTGATTTTTCTTTTCTTTTCTTTTTTTTTTTAAGTTTTAAACAAGTCATTTAGATATTTTAATGTTTCTCACTAGACACTCTGAAAATGTCAACTATTTGTAGCATCTTGCTATAATTCTACATTTTCTAACTGGGGATCTCATTCAGTTAGATCTCATGTAAAATGCTAAAATGACCAGAAAAATTTATATGGAAACATCTTTCAGTACAGAAGGTAATTCTATCTATGTTAATCCTCTGTGAAAACATTTTTATATGTTTGGTGGGTTTTTTTGAGGGGTATAATAATGAAGGGAAGAAAATTGGACAGAACAAGAGCATGAATTAAACCTTCTCCCTTATTCCTTCCTCATTGTTTCAGTTACTTAATCTGGTGGTCATATTTCAATATAAGCCCTGTTTTCTTGTTATTAAAAGCAAAGAATCAGATTTTGTAATGGCCCTTTAACAGCACTGATAAGTCAGGGTCCATAGATTTGTGCAAAGAAACAATGCTACTTGGGAATTTAAGGATCTTTCTGTGAAAACTGCTGTGAAAAACTCTTACTCTCTTCTTTTCCAAGTCAGGGATCCTGTGGAGGTCTGTAGATATTTTTGTACCAGTGTAATTATTCCTTGCAAGGACACCTCAAAACTTCTTTTCCAAAACTGGCTGTGTCCTGTGACAGCTGCTGACCTAGTGACAGCTACTGACAATAGCTTAAGCACAAAAGAGTCACTGCAAGGTAGGAAGAATTTGAAAAGTCATTGTTTGTTGCCTACTTTTTCCAGCTACAGTAAGTTTTTCTTCTTGTTGTTATCTTCTGTTTAGCAGAACTCAGTGACCAACTGATAAAATGGTAGCTGATATTCAACAGCAAAGTGAGAAGTAATGCCATTTAAAAAAAATGAATTTCTGTTAAAGGATGCTGAGGACTCCACATCAACCATTGATACTAAGGAAAACTGTGAGAGCTATTGTGGATAGTTCTCTTAAAACATCGAGAAAATACTCAATCAGCAGTTCAGGTAGTAACTGGATGTTGGAGGTCATTACCGAAAGAATTGAGAGCAACCTAGAAAAAAATCATTATGTCATCTTCTGAACCCACACAGTTTCCATACTGGAATATTTCGTAAAGGTCTAGTCAAACCATTGCAAAGAAAATACACTAGAAAAGGAACAGATTATAGAGAATTTTTCACATGACAGGAAGCTACATAGACTTCAGCTAGGAAAAGGAATTATGTTTTTACAGGAAAAGATCTGTAAAATTACTACTGACATAGAAAAGGGAAAAAGAGACATTATTCTTTATATGTCATAACCAGGTAACTAGAGAACATACTAGGAATCTATGAGGCAGTAAGTGTAGATCAAACATGAACTGAAACAAAATCAAATGCAACTGTTCAATTCATGACTGAAGAATGCCATGAAAGCTTAAAATACAGGGAGAACTGTAGATAGGTTAGACATACTCTTGGGGTGTATTTCCGTTGCTAGGTACTACATATGGCTGGCTATCAGTATCAGCTGGACACCTTACACTGTACAAAACATATTCAGCAGTTCTTCGAACAGGCAGGCATGCATTTCATCAGCATGATCACATGGTCTTGTAATCCTAATCTTGTGTCTCACAAGGGTAACATTGCAAGAGTAATGGCTAGACTCTAGCTAATCAGGGTAGCCACTTAGGGTGAATTTAAACGTGGCAGATCAGGGGAGAGCTGTGGATGTTGTCTGCCTTGACTTCAGTAAGACTTTTGACACTATTTTCCATAACATACTCACAAAAAATAGCTGATAAAGCATGGGCTGGATGAGAAGCGAGGTGGACTGAAAACTGACTGAATGCCTGGGCCTAGGGGTACTCATCAGTGGTACAAAGTCTAGTTTGAGGCTGGTAACTAGCAGTGTACCCCATGGGTCAATACTGGGTCTGATCTTGCTGAACATCTTCATTAATAGTCTGCATGGTAGGGCAGCACGTACCCTCAAGTTTTCTGGTGACATAATGCTGGGTGGAGTGGCTGATAGGCCAGAGGACCATGCTGCCATCCAAAGGGACCTGGACAGGCTGGAGAAAGGGGTTGACAAGAACCTCATAAAGTTCAACAATGAGAAATGCAAAGTCTTTCCCCGGATGATGAATAATGCCAGACACCAAATGCTAGAAGACAACAGTCTGGAATGCAGCCTTGTAGAAAAGGACCTGGGATTCCTGGTGGACACCAAGTTGACCAGGAGACAGCAATGCACCCTTGCAGCAAAAATGGCCATCGGGGAGGTTAATTTAAAACACATTGTTACAAATGAACACTCAGGAAACACACTCAGCTGTTATTATGTTTGTTAGATCAACAGCAACTCGATCGCTGAATCAACTGACTCTTCCCTTCTTCCAGCAGAATATCTCAGTCTCCTTGATACTGCTTTGGAAGACATTTTGAGACATTGGCCACAGTGCTGCTCTTCGTGTACTTCCTAAGATATCAGAAATACATAGATAGAATATGCCCATATACATTATGTCATCTTTAAGCCATTATGGTACACTGACCAAAACATGTGCATCTGTGTAAATATATAAACATTAAGTTGACACAAATATATCAGTCTTTTGCTTCTGCTGGAGGCTATGCAACTGTGTGAGAGAAAAAGACTTGTTCAAATACTTTATTTTCTTTAAAAGAATGACTGATGTCGTAAAACCAGAAGGTATTTATTCAACACTGAGGTTGAAAGGGAGTCAGCAGAATGGGCTGTTTTCAATGTTATTATGTCCATAATGTAATCTTATGTCGACACACTGTGGGAAACAGTACTGTTGTAAGTTTTGCTTTTCTCTTTAATGGACATTTTGCAAAATAAATTTTTAGTGTATGTCTTCAGCTAAACTTTATAGTATAAATGATGATGCAGCTATTACTAGTTCATCAAATTGATTAGTTGCTTGCCCCCAGCTTGAGGGAATTCTCCTGCTCTTACAGGATTCTCAGGAACAAGTAAAGTGAATAGCATTCCTAAGAACAGAAGAATTTAATCCTGATCCAGTAGTGTTTTCTGACTTCAACAAATACAGCCACAGTATCTTACAATACCAGGAAGGGGGGGGGGGGGG
>VWZY01007456.1:521549-542116 GCA_013399075.1 Chloroceryle aenea | reverse complement strand
GGTCTACCCTTAACCTGTACAAGTACATGGTGTTCAGATGACATGTAGAGTTTGAAATAGCATAAAACCAGGCAAAGCACCTAGCCCAGACCTGCAGCACCAGAGATAAAACTGACTGGAGAGATCCTTCACAGGCATGCTTGATACTACCGTTCACAAGTAATGAAAATAGGTTGTGTAAGGAATATGCTAGAGTGTAGATGGCCTTCCATAGGGACTACAGAAAGTAACAAGGGCTATTTCCTCAAGATATGGAAATAAAAATGAGCTAGGAAATTCCCCTTCTCCCTTTGGTCTTTTCCTTAGATGAACGTAAAGGGAATGGAGAACAGGACAGAATATGAGGCACAAAGGACAATGTTTCTTTAATAATTACTACTGTGGTTTTTTTGCTAACAAGCCCAAAATACCTCTTGATTAGCATGATTCCATCTTCCACATTATTATTTGAATTGTCATACTGGGAAATAACTCAAATGGATTCCTGTCTTTGGCCCACTAAATAACCTATTATTTATGCAATGGAGCACTGCCATCAGAAGCCATCAGTCTCCCAGACAAAACTACCCATCACATGTCAGGGCATTGTTCTATGTTCTGAAAAATACACAGCCAAATTCCAATAGTTTGCAGGAGAGAATTCTGCACATTGCCCACACTGTGCAGAAAGGGGCAGGGGCAGGATTTTGTAATCAACACAGACTTTAAGCACCTCATGTTCTTTCCTTCCAAAAAGAAACTATTCAGTGAGTTCAATAGTGCTTCTGAAGCTTCAGGTCCTTTCCTCTGCCCCCAAATCTCTCTGCAATTTAGCAACTACTGCAGATTACTAGGTGTTCATTAAAGGGAGGCTAGGATAACCACAAATGCCTGGCTAGTAATACATTCTACTAGTAATATATTCTACTATTAGCAGTAGGATTTTAAAACATGCAAAAAACATGTGCTTGTAAAGAATCTTATTCAGGAAACTCTTGTTAGACAGGTTTTCAAAATACTGGTTGGACTGAGAACTTCTTGGCTGCTTATTGTAAGCCACACATTGCTAATGCCCTTTTTAAAGGGCTCAAGCAATAGCAGTATTTGAATCAGGCTGATTGGATTTACAACCTCCTAGTCAATAGAGAGCTCTGCATAGCCTTTCAGCACAGAAACAGAGCTACTCCAAAAGCTAAGACTCAGTGGTACTCTGGCTACAACATACTTTTATTTAACAGGATGTGGACAGCTTGTTGCAAGGGTAAAGCAAGACCATGGATATGCCCTGGTGAGATAAGCCAGTGGCCACAGTCCCTGATGGGTAAGTGGCTACACCTATAGCATGCACTGCCACTGTCCCAGAAGTGGACAAGAAGGTCAGGGTAGTGACAGCACAGGGTCCTGTCAACAGCCGAGTGATCATCAGGCAGAGGAAAGGCACCAAGTCAGCATCAAGGTCAAGCCAGGAAATTCAAGCAATAACCTAGGAACAAGAGTAGAAGCAGACACCCCTAAAACAGGCCTCAGACAGGGACCAGTAGTCCAGGATTAGGTTTAAATGGAGCCCTTGTTCAGGAAGTGTGGGGCAGACCAAGGTGAGGCTGGTCAGAGCCATCAAGGACTATTTGTCCCCTCAGGACACCTACATCTGTATGTAAGGTGAACTCGTCTGCACCTAACAATCATGTGCAAAAATATTTGTCATTCAAACTGAAGTGCAAATTTCAGAAATGGGAAATGTAAAGTACTGGGCTGTAAAATAATAGCATGTTACCCTTTGCTAGATTAGCTCACTGTAAAAGAGTTGTTTTCACATTTCCCAGTAAAACTCTCTGACATAACTAAATTGATGTACAGAATCTTTTAAAATATAAATGTGTTGTATTTAAAAAACTGCTTATTTTCTGTTACTCTCAGAACACAGAAGCTGTATGCACGCTTATTAGGAAAACGAGCAATTAACCAAAACAATGCTTCTATAATGTGAGCTGTTGGTAGAATCGTGCAGAAAACACAGAGTAGGAGCAGGTGCCTAAGGAAAATTCAACAATAATTCTTTTATCATGTTTTGCATTTCTAGAATACAGGAAATTATCTCATTAACTACTGCTAGCTGCCGTGGTACCACAGGTGAGACAGTGACACTGTCTCTGATTTATAATTCTAACACCCCAAGTCTGTACTGGGAACTTACATCAGTATACACTCCATTCCTGTTTGTCTCACAGCTGATTGCCTTTTCTTTCTTTCTGTATTTTATTATAAAATTTACATCTGTAATATATCATGAGGTACATGATCAAGTTTGTTTATAAAAAGAATATGTACTAGATGGAAAAAATCAATAAACTAGCTTTGTGTCCTAATAGTGAAATTGCAGAAAAATAAGCTTCTCTGATGTTAAGGCAACAGGAACTATACAGGAAAACTTCTGTAACTGATATGTGTTGTTCGAAAGAAACCCAAAACAAACTACTCACCTAAACAACCAGAATTACTGCTTGTCCTCACTACGTTCTTGAATCAATAACACCGATAAGTCTTATCACATACAAATAAAAAACCAGAGAGCATTAGGTACAAGCCTCATGACAAATGTATGGGCACCAATTAATTTTTTAAGAAGTACTATTCAGCAGTCATTTTCTAGTGCCACTCTAGAAAACAGCTTACCTTTCTTCTCACAATAAATATGACTTTCCATTACTTAATTTCATTGGCCTCAGTTCCTTAGAGATATTTCAAATTACAGTAGTTCTGTGCCTCACAGTCTTCTTCTCACCTAACAACAAAATATATGTTAATGACTAAAAAAATCACTTAAAAAAGAAAATTTCTAAAATTTTTGAAACCCTATTAGGTATCATGATTGCTGCCTAAGATCCTTTGACTTTGAAACTATTTATATGAATAGATTAATTTGCTCTTAGGCTAGAAGAAAAGTCCAGTAGCACAGGAAAAAAAAAAAATAGGACATTCCAGATTACATGACACTTTCATTTCAGTTGGAGACTCAAATATTAGCTTCCTTCTGCTACAATTTTTATTTTGTTGTGTTATCAAGCATAACACCATTTCAAAGAAACAATATCATCAACACTGAAAATGCCACACATGACAAGCCTACGTTTATAAATTATTGTAACGCATCCATTTTCTCCTGGGAATATCTACATGTAAATCATAAAACTGAATGTTACATTTTGAATCTGTATCTCCCCTGTATGGAATCTTTTGTCTATACCTCTGAGAAGCTTAACAGTATTTTAAACAAGACTTTTATAGGTAAAACAGATATTTATAGCTGAAATACCTCAAATTACCCCTGGATATTTTACACACCAGTACCAAGATGAAAAAGAAGACGGTGATTTTCCAAATATCTCTTTCTTTACAAGTCTGTTATAAATGTAATCTATGAACCTGAACTGAGAGAAAGCCCCATCCACAAGACCAAAATTACAAATGAGAGACAGTGCTGGTCTCTATGAAAAGAAGCATATAAATAATACACAATAAATACAAATATAGTCTTCTTTTAAAGCCTAGTTCACAGCTGTGCTCAAAAAGCATGAACCATGAAGAGAGAGGACCATAGGAAAGCCAATGTTACTCCAGTCTTCCTAAAGAGCAAGAAGGAAGATCCATCAAACTACAGACGAGTCAGCCTCACCTCCATCCCTGGAAAAATGATGGAGCGGCTCATTCTGGAGGTCATCTCTAGGCACATGGAAGAGAAGAAGGTTCTCAGGAGCAGTCAGCATGGATTTACAAAGGGGAAATCATGCTTGACTAATCTGATAGAATTCTGTGAGATCATGGGAGACAGTGGATGTAGTCTACCTTCACCTTAGCAAGGCGTTTGACAGTTTCCCATAACATCCTTGTGAGCAACCTCAGGAAGTGTGAGATAGAAGAACAGACAAGGAGATGGATTAAGAACTGGATACACAATACAGCCCAAAGAGTGGCAATCAATGGTGCCAAGTCTAGTTGGAGACCTGTAGCTAGTGGAGTCCCCCAAGGATCAGTGCTGGGTCCAGACCTATTCATCATCTTCATCAGCAACGTCAATGAAGAGACAGGGTGTCTTTTCAGCAAGTTTGCTGATGATACAAAACTAGGAGGTTTGGCTGATACACCTGAAGGCTGTGCAGCCATTCACATGATTTGGACAGACTGGTGAGCTGGGCAAAGAGGAACCTAATGAGGTTCAACAAGAATAAGTTCAGAGTCTTGCACCTGGGAAGGAGTAATAAATACACCAATACGNGTCCCCCAAGGATCAGTGCTGGGTCCAGACCTATTCATCATCTTCATCAGCAACGTCAATGAAGAGACAGGGTGTCTTTTCAGCAAGTTTGCTGATGATACAAAACTAGGAGGTTTGGCTGATACACCTGAAGGCTGTGCAGCCATTCACATGATTTGGACAGACTGGTGAGCTGGGCAAAGAGGAACCTAATGAGGTTCAACAAGAATAAGTTCAGAGTCTTGCACCTGGGAAGGAGTAATAAATACACCAATACGGGTTAGGAGGAGATCTGCTAGAGAGTAGCTCCATGAAGAAGGACCTTGGAGCCCTGGCAGGCAACAAGTTATCCATGGGACAGCAATGTGCCATTGTGGCCAAGAAAGGCAATGGTATCCTGGGGTGCATTAAGAACAGTGTGTCCAGCAGATCAAGAGAGGTCCTTCTTCCCCTTTACCCTGCCGTACTGAGACCTCACCTGGAGTATTGCATTCAGTTCTGGTCTCCCCAGTTCAAGAGGGACAGAGATCTACTTGACAGAAGTCCAACAAAGGGCTATGAGGATGATTAAGGGACTGGAACACCTGACTTACGAGGAAAGGTTGAGAGACCTGTTTTTTTTTCTCAATCTGGAGAAGACTGGGAAGGGATCTAATTAATGTCTAAAAATATATGACAGCTGGGTTTCAAGAAAAAAGGGGGGGTAACCTCTTTTTACTTTTGCCCTGCAATACGACAAGGAGCAACTGATGCAAGCTAGCACACTAGAAGTTCCACCTCAACATGAGGAAGAACTTCTTTACTGTAAGGGTTACAGAGGACTGGAACGGGCTCCCCAGAGAGGTTGTGGAGTCTCCTTCTCTGGAGACTTTCAAGACCCATCTCGATGCATTCCTGTGTAACCTGCCCTAGTTTCTATGGTCCTGCTCTGGCAGGGGGATTGTACTAGATGATCTCCTGAGGTCTCTTCCTAACATTTTATGATTCTATGAACCACATGATGAATGTGGGTAAATGCTTGCTGAGACTTAAAGGTCAAAGTATATAATATCAGCCAATCAGTCAAGCAACTGTTTCCATTGATTTTCACAGACTGGTCTTTGGATGCACAGATGTAGGATTTAAACCATTTGCTTATTTAAGTTATTGAGCACCGCAGTCCTTTCCCATACTTTAGCTTTGTACCTCACATGTCATCTTAGTATCTCATTCTTGAAACAGTATGAACCATTTTTGATTATATTAACTTGAGTATTTCTTCAGAGATATTAGAATGATTTGTATGTGAAATTCTATATGTGCAGGATAAATATTTCATTGTGTAAGTATTTGTGACATGCACTATGTTTAAGGTATATTTAAGCTGTATGGTTGATCTTGGTCCTACCTTTGAGAACATAATACACAAATAGTCAAACATTTCAAGTTAACATATTATCATTCCTTAGACTCCTATTAACACTAATGGATAGGTTGCTTTGATGTGCTGACACTCTGGGATTCATCTTGTGTCAAGATGCAGTAATCAACTTAAAGCAACTGCAGTAAGCCTTGACCACTTGGAAAGCATGCAAACATGTCTAAATCTATGTCAGTGATAATTGTTTTTACTACTACCTGTCATCCTTCTCAGCCAGTTCCCACTTACCTATTTGGATGTTGGGTTTTTTCCTATTATGAATTTTTTCAGTGGATCACCCAAAGCAGCAAACTTTGCTTCCTTCATGTGTACAGTACCTGAAGGAATCTCAGAACTGTTTAAACATTTGTAACAACAGCAACTTCAAATATCTTGGAATTCAAACCATTGAATTTCTACAAGATTTCTTTCTTCCTCTGCCTGAGGAAATAGGTCTAAACTCTTGAGAAATGTTTTTCACTAAAAAGTTCAACCAACTCTGTATAAGTTTAAGAGCCAAAGAATAACTATGAAAACTGACACTGTTTAAGAGAAAAAGTCACCACTGATTTCCTTGAAATTTTATCTGAAATGGTCGTTTGCTTTTCAATTTGCTATAGTGTTCAGTATTTTTATATATATGAAGACGACTATACATTAACTTTTCACCCCTCTGTGTCATTCCTGAACATTTCTAGAGTTACCAAGGAAGAAATACAGCAATATCAGCTAAGGATTGAAACCAATACCCTTCCAGACCACTGTCTACATTTTTCAGAGCAAGAAAGGGAAAACACCAAAAAATAGCATTAATTTTCTCTTATTTTTTCTTCATTTGGGATATAACAAACTTAGGATTTTCCAATTTATGATGAATAGAATAGGTGCTTCTGGTTTTTTTTGATAATTTCCAAGCAGAAGCAAGCTGACAAAGCAAGAAACAATGGCAGGCATATACATCCAGATGCCATAAACTATCACAACAGTGTGCTATTTACAGATAGCCCGATATAGGGTGACAATTCATATTAAGAACTGAAGCTTGTAAATAAATTGCATACTTAGAATTACTTCCTCACAGTATTAGTCCAGGCAATATGGGTGAAATAAAGGGTTAGGAAGAGAAAGGATTAAAATAATGTATCAATCTGCCTGATAAAATTAACTGTCCTGTATTATACAGTATCTAGTGTTCAATATGATCTAGTTTTAAGCTCTTTAAAATTAAGGACATATTTGTTCGCTTAGGTCAAGATCACCACCTCTCAATACTCATGTACATCTTCAGCTTGTGCCAGTCGCACGTCTTGAATCACAGATAACAACTATTTTACTAAAAAAAAGCTAAATATACCTAATATTTCCTAAATCTTAACTGTATTTAATAAAATGTTCTTTATAAAAAATACTCCCTATTTTGTTGAAATATTTTTTCTAATTTGGATAAATTAATTAGATATTACAAAGTTGCAGGTGGTCTGATTATTACCTCCTCTGCTCTTTAGCAAATCCGTTTATCTATTCCAGTAAGCAACACCATTTCCTTATGCAGATTGGTCCTGAAAAATCTTATTCTTTTGTTTAGCCAGGACTCACCCTGTCCTATAAAAATGGACTTTCTGAGCCTTTGTATAAATTCTCATTAGAAGAGTAAATTTCACCTTCACTAAATATCGGGGGTTTTTTGGTGTGTGTGTGTGTGTGTGTGTGAGAAAGTACTAATTTGTGAGTGTGCTCTTTCTAGACACTCTGAGTTTTCAGGCAACTTTCTGTCGAAACCTCCTTGTTCATGATGAAAAAAGAAACATACATTTCTTATATCAGCTGTCACTCCTAAAGATAAACCTCCTTATAATGTAAGTTCATTTCCTGGCTCCTTTAGAGCTCAAGATTTATTTTTTTTTAATTTTTTTATCATTACACTTTAATCATGTTACTGGTTTTGGAACACAGTGAAAGATCCATTTATCCGTATAGATATATATAAATGTGTTCAAAAGGTACTGACCACTATGAGGAAAATTTAAGGAAAGACAAGTACATCTTCTAACATAATTTTGAAGTAAGAAATAATGAGGCTTGAGAAATATAATTTTCTCAGCTTGACAGTTGGTTGTTACTCTGTTGGAGCAGCATTTTTACTTCCTACTAAATGTTATGCTACACAAGAAGAAAAGCCCTACAATATATGAAGCTAAAATAGTAAAATCAAACACTTAGAATTCTAAATATGAAGAAATTGGAGCTGCATTTGTGATTTTACATTTCTTCCCTTTTAGACATACATTATTTAACATAAACTGTCATTACACAGTTCCTTTTAACATTTTCCACATAATTCTTACTCAATGTGTCATCATTACTCAAGTGAGTAAATATTTAGTGGCAAACTTCAACCCATCTTTACCTGCAAGAACCTTTATGGAAATGGAAAGGTCTGATGAATACACTACAATAATGCATTGGTTAATAACATTAGCAAACAATAATTTTAAATATTCTCACACATTAAGTGCCCTTGAATATATATAACATTTATTAATATGACCCATCAAGAATCCTTTCTCTATGGCTGCTGCTCCTCCTTCTGGGACTATACCGCAGCCTAAGTTCCAAAAATGTCAAAAAATGTTGAACATGGGATTCCACACTGCTTGGTGCTCCTGGTAGCACTCAGTACTGCAAGGCAGTCTATAATGGATGGAAATGGAGGAGACATTTCATCTTGTACACACAGAATAGCAGTAATTGTTCATAATAAATGCAAAGACATTTTCCTTTAGGAGCAGTTTCCTTCAAAAAGATTTTGTTCTGTATAATCTAATAAAATCTACAAAAGAATTTAGAAAAGATTAGAAAGCCTCCTGAATGCAGTGATGGAGATATGAAGAGGGATTCAGACATTTTACTGTCTGGAGAGTTAGCATAACCTACGTACACACACACAAACAAACCTTTACTTCAAAAATGAAAGAAGGAGCGAAGAACAGTTAGTAAAATTCCCCAAAAGCCTTTCTAGTAAATAACATAAAATGACACATTATTACATTAATAACATCATGCCAATATTGTTTCATATAACTATTAAATGTGTTCCTGTTGTTATTCATGCTTGTGTAAAAGCACATGTCACTTCACAGGTTTTCTTATAGGCATTCTTTTGAGGGCTCTCTTCATATTAAGTGATTGGCTAAAACTTGTAAGCTGTCACAGACACACAGACACACACAGGAATTACCAACACCTATTTCCAAGACTGCACCACAACCTACTGCTGTGGTTTCTGTCACTGACCATGTCTCAATCTGCTGTACACACCAGCTGCCAGTGCCCGGGTGCTGGAAGGCTGCAGGTGCTGCTGAGAGGAGAGGCCAGTCCCGGACAGTTCCAGTGACCCTACCACAGGGCACAGCTGAGCCCCTCGGCCAAGATGGTGGAGCCTTTGGAAAAGCATACTGAAAAATGAGCAAAATGCTTCCTTGTGGTGTGAGGAGTGAGGGAGAGAAACAGCCCTGTGAACACCAACGTCAAAGAAGGATGGGAGGAGATGTTCCCCGAGCTGGAGCCAAGATTCCCCTGCAGTCCATGGAAGAGACCACAGTGAAGGAGATACCTAAGCTGCAGACATGGAGGACCTGACACTGCTGCAGGTGAATATTTCCTGAAGAAAGCTGCTGCCACAGAAAGCCCATACTGGAGCAAAGGAAAACTGTGAGGATGAAGGAGCATCAGAGAGGAGTTGTTATGGACTGACCACAACACCCATCACCCATTATTCTGCAAGAGTAACATTTTAAGAAGTCTTTTTATGAATTTGTTTACTCTCAAGTTAAGTGAACCAATATTTTTTATTATATTTGTTAAAGAAAAAATATATTCCTATACTTCACATTGACCTTTCCAAGAACAATTCCTTTAATGCTGTGCACCAAATAACAGCCTTAGTTCTAATTTTTCCTCACTGAAACCTGTCAGACACCTCATGTAAAGATCTCTCACAAATATTTAATACATGCAATACTTGTCATGCATTATCAGAAGTCCCATTTATTTTTCCAATTAATAGGTTTTAATTAAATCTTTCCAGAGACATCTGGTTACAGATAAAATCATAATTTCTGAAAGTTAAAAAAAAGTTCCAAATTCTCAGCTCTTGAGTAGCAGATAATTGCCAGTGAATTCTAAGAAAATATTTGGTTTTTAAACTTCTTAGCACTTTTCAATGTTTCTTGACTATCTCTTAACACGCAATTACAAAGAAAACCACATATGTCTTGATTTGTCTACCCTGCTATCCTTGCTTCTGATCTGAGCAAATGACTCTTGGCAGCTTTGAGTTAGTAAGTCCTGCTTTTCCTCACCTAAGAGGTGGATTTTCAGAGCCTTCCCTGCATTTCATGCTTGCACAGGTATTTGGCTATTTGTATTTCAAGTACATATTTTAAAACTAACTTGGTATCTCTAACCTACACCAGCATCACAGAAATAACTGCCACCTAGACCTGCTCACAGATGATTTGGTTGCATACAACATGACAGCTGCTGCTGTTGATTCTATCTTAATATCATTAACCTATGAAAATACATTCAACATAACTGCAGCCTGCCATGCTGAACTTCATAAAGTAGTTCAAATCATTGTTTGCTGCAGGTCATTAAGAAACTAGTAAACAGACTATTTAACAATGATGCTAATGTAAATTTTCCATGACAGCAGTCACTGGTATCCTGCTGACAAATGTTAATGTCATTGCAACGTGTCCTTAGAGCTCAGTAATTACTTTTGTATTCATGAGTGTATTTGGCTGGAAGTTTACCTGATCTGAATGTAAAAACTCTCAGCAAAGTTTACACATGCTAAGGGCACCAAGTGCATGTACAACATGAATATGTTTAAAATACCTCTAAAAAATAATCTGCTCTCCTGAGGCATTACATAGTGCATCATTAAACTATTGCTTTAGCTCCTTACCTTACAGGATAATGCAATAAGAAACATTTCAAGGAATGAAAAGTGAAAAACCTCCAAAGAACTGCAATAAACTAGCTTTATGTGTCCTGCCTATACATGTGAAACCAGGCAGTTGTTTTTTCAAACACCACTAGAACAGTCTGAAGCAGTTTTATGATGGTTAGTTCTTTCAAACTGCTTTTAAACCTTCTGAACTATTTGAAGGACATTTGAATTTTAGTAGTTTAGAGACAATATCTAATATTTCTAAATGAGTTTTATATATTAAAGTGTCCTCAACGTGATTAAATTTACCTCCAAATGCATAAAGAAATACATAAAATTTATTGTTATTGAAGTATCAGCATTTAATGTATTTGAAGCATCAGTGATTACATGTGAGAAGTTATATTAAAAGGGGAAAGTTTCAGAAAACAAGAAATGATTCATCTTTAAAAGAGGGATAATAGGGAATCCAAAGGAAACAGAACACTTCACCTGACTACGGACTACATTAAGATTTGTAGATGGGGAACTTACAAGAACCTAAAGAATTATAAAAACAGACAGTATGGAGTTTTCAAGAAAAAACTATGCCAAGGCAAGATAATCTTCCTCTTGGACAGGAATGGAATACTGGGTAAGAAGAATAATTTCGCTGTATCTTGAGTAGAGTAAGAATTCTAATATTTTTTCCATAATAAATTCTTACAGGAAAATGAGGGAAATGTCATCTAGATGAAAAAAAATTTAAAAAAAGATATAAAGACAGTGTATGACTGCTTGAAAAGCTCCTCTCAGAATAGCGATCAGTACCAAATGAGGAATTTCTTTCAAGCTTGTTCCCTCAGTGATTCCAGGCCCATTTCTGTTCAATAATTTCATTAAAAATATGCATTAAAAAGTAAATGGATAAAATTTGTAGATGAAACCAGGATGTGTTAAGGTTACATTAAGTCTGGAGAACAACTCAGGATTCAAAACTGTCATAATGGAGACATAATCCAGCATTTAGAAAAAAAAAAGAAAGTTCAGAGTCCAATAACTAGTAAGGAGAAATGAACACTCAAAATATAATTGAGGAAAAAGGACCTGCAATTTTAAGTGTAACAGAAAAGATCTGTGAATTAAGAGTGCAGTAATACTGCAAAGGAAGGAAAGGGAAAGTCTTGCTTTGTTGAGAATTTTGCAGATGAGAGATGGGTAAGAATCATTTTTTTCCACTTCTTTCCAAGGAGAATGCAGCTGAAGCAGTGTGAGCAGTCTTCAGTGCCATACTCCAAAACATATGTAGTCGCTCTGGAAAGAATACAACAGAAAACAGCAAGAAAGAAGAGAGGTCTCAGAACACATTATCCATGAGAGAAAACTGCACAAAAAAAAAAAGGTTTTCTTTTAGTCTAATCAGGTAAAGTCTTGATAAATTTTCCAGGATATGGAATATTGTTAATAGGAAAGACAATGATTGATTGTTACCAATTGTTCATGAGGAAGAAAAATGGAAAGAATCCAGTTTAACTTTCAGTAAAGACTATATAGGTCATATATTAAGAAAAAAATCAGGAGAAAAAAAGCTTGAACAGAACACCCTTGGAAAGTCTTTTAGCAGAAATTCTAAAAAATGTACCAGATAAAACTCTCTGTGGGAAGCTCTAGTGTATTTGATCCTTCCCCAATGACAGGGGACTAGACTATGTAACCTTTGGAAATCTATTCCATCCCTGCATTTCTAATTCAATGACCACATGATGTGCTTTATCATTTACCATTTATGGATTTTTCTAAGAGTGCTCTGAGAGACCTAAGGTTAGATAATTTCACCCTTTTGCAAAGTACCATTTTCTTCCCAAAAAGGCACCCCGTCTTTCCTTGTCCTTGCTTACAGATTTCAGTGTTATTCAGCACAGCTAAAGATGGAGAAAGCTGCCATAAAATGTATTTTGGGTAATTTTTATAAATGTGTCTACATAATAGATTAGAAAAAAATCTGACTTGTTTTAAAAGATGCTTCAGGAATAAACTTTCTATGAATAATCCCGAGCTTCACAGAATATGAATCACTGTATATTAAACATTAGATAAACCAACAGCTTTGAAATTATTTGGTTTTAAGGGATTTCAGTGCTAGATGAGATCATTACAGCCCTGATTTGCTTCATGTAACTTCACCTAGTAATGTAACAGACATACCCACCTTGATGTCGGTTAGGGTAACGTCTTCATTACACATTTTTTAAAGAAAAAATAACTGCCAAGACATGTCTTGACTATGAGAATACTTGTAGCAACATACACTTTTGAATAAATACCAGGTATGCTTACAGCACTTAAGGCATCAAAGACTCTTCTGATTTTCTAGGAAAACAGCTTCTAGTTCTGCAAACACATAGCACGTGGCAATAGCTGAATGGCAGCAATTATCCAGGCTGCGGCTTCTGCGGTGTGGGGGATGAGCGCTAGAAGCCAGACAGAGCCGAGGCAAACAGACAGATTTATTTGAGATAAACTTTAACCCTACTGTATAACCAAAGTTTGAGTACAGAAAGGCCAAAACTGTGGGCTGAAAATATATCTTCTAATGCAGGCAATATTGTATAAGCTTTAATTAATGTGAATATTATGCAGAAAATAAAAATTCTGTGTGTGTGTGTTAAGAAGAGCATTTGATTGCTTGATCTCTTTTTTCTCACAGGTAAGAAATAGTTTCATGTGAGTAATTAATGCTTTGATATAAAAGTATAGATGGTATGATGGCAGTGTATTTACTTCTCAACTATGCAGACAGAAGTCTGTTAAATTACTCTTCAAGTAATTTGTAGAAACAGCATTGAAGATTTCCTGATTATTATGCTTGAAATATTTTTTATCAAATTTGCTTCACTTCATGAGTTAAAAAGACAGGGCAGAGGCTTCTTCTCTGCAGTTTCACATCCCTTTTCTCACCTTTGTTCTAGAATTCAGTCTTGTCCTTTTTGCTCATCCAGTATCATTGACTGAGGCTTCTGCAGCTGGAGCTGATGTGGTGATTCTGTGATAGTGGTGTGCGCAAGCCACAAGGAAGTCGGTTCACCCTTCCAGGCAGGTGGCAGCACTAGGGAAGTGAACAAGAGAAATGAGCTAAAAAACTATGACCTTCAAACCAAGGTGAAGTTTGGGGGTTTTCTTATTGAGGGTGACAATTAGTTCAGTATAGAAAGATGATCTGGGTAGTGAACTGATGCTGCTATTTACACTGTTCTGACATCTTCACTCTGCTGGTTAGATAATGTTACTGAGTTTATGGCAAAACATTCTAATGAGAACGGGTAAGAAAATGAAAAATATTTTCCATTAATTGTTGGGAAAAAAAACACAACACAACCAAAAAAACCCACCACATTTTGGGAGAAAATTTTAACATTTTTTATTGAAAATAGTGTGGTTTTGATGTGGGTTTCTTTTCTTTTTTTCCTTTTCTTCTTTTCTTTTCTTTTCTTTTCTTTTCTTTTCTTTTCTTTTCTTTTCTTTTCTCTTTTTTTTTCAATAGAACTCAAAGAAACTGTCTGCTTCATTTAGAGAAAAATTATTTCAATTCATAATTCACATTCAAAATACCTGTAATTAACTAAGACAGGTTTCTGTCTCCTGTTAATTTTCTTCTGCTTTCTTCCTATTTTATTCGACACTTGATTAAATTTAACTGAAAAGTTTTCACCTGCAGGGAGGGGTTCATTGTTTTGGTGGCTATTATTTGCTTGGAAGATGCAGAAGCAACATCCTACTCCCAGTTAAAAAGGACAACTTTTAAGTATGGCATGATTCAGAAGGGCCGTATGCATGCCTTCAGTCCATAGTAGAAGCACATAAGTGTGAATAGCCTTTCTTAACCTGTACCCTCCCTTTCAAGGAATTAACAGGTTAGCTAGGCTTGGCACCATGGGTCATTATCAGCCACACACTTCAAATACACACAGAGGAATCTTAGCAAAGTACTTAAATGAGTAATTATAAAAATGGGAATGAAATACACTTAATTCCACTTTCTCATGAAAACTTGCTGACTTGATCTAACTCAAACAGTAGTTAGAAGACTAATAACAAGTCACTATGAATTCAGGAGCTATTATAAGTGATGGGCAGAAGCCAGCATTAGCAAAAGTTGACCTTTTTTCACTGTATAAACAAGGCCAGATGGGCTCAGGTAGAATGCATTTAAGTTGGTGCATTTTCATCACACATACACATCTACTTGATGGGGAAATTGCCCTATCCTTCAGAATTGCCTGGCATTTACTGCTGTAATAAGCTGTACTTAGGAAAGAAACATTGCTTCAAACTTTCATACTTTGTCAGGTACATCCCATGATGCAGCCTAGGCTATAAATCTAAGACAGAAGAAACCTATTACATCATTAAAAATGGAATGATGATGAGATAAAATTCAAAGGGACTAGATTCCAATTTTGCTCTAGTATCAAATTCTGAGGGACTTAAGATGTCTGGAAAGTACTGCAGAAGAATCTCACAATACTAATGGATCATGCAATAAAACAGTAGATGAAATTCCATATTAAAAAAAAAAAAAAAAAGGTGGCACACGTAGGAAAAATTACCTTAACTAGATATACACAATGATAAGCTCTAAATTAGCTGTCACCACTCAGGAAAGAGATCTTGAAATCTTTGTCAGTAGTTTCCTGAAAACATTGTCTACATGCTCAGAGGGAACCAGCATTTTAGGAATGATTAGGAAAGGAAATAAGCAAAACAGAAAACAGCTTTACTCCTGAAAAAAAATGTGTCCTATTCTGTGTGTCCTATTTTATGGAAAACCATAAGAAGCAGCAAAGAGAATAGTGGCAAGGAGGACTGAAATATAGTACAGACTACAGGATATAGGAGGACAGAATAGATGGAACAGGAAGCCTCACATTTGAAGAGGTGACTGAAGGGTAATATAGAAAAAGTATAAAAAACTATGGATGAAACGGCATGGTAAATGATTTTTACCTCTTTTTTCTTAGTGAAGTGCCAATGAGTGGTCAACATTAAATGAGGTTTAAAACAAACTAATCAAAGTGCTTTCTTAAAGTGGTATTATAGAGCTCATCTGCATAGTATGCAGTGGAAACAGGAAGTAAATATATGGAAATATCAACTGTAGTCAACTCTTCAATGCAATGATGTCTATGAAATCTTAAAGCTTTGTCTGCCAGGAGGTGAGATCACTCAGCAAGGAAGAACCTATCCTAAGTCCCTTCAAGAAGGACTGCTCAGCATCTCATACTCTTCCTTAATAAGCCTCTATCAGTTAATATACCATAGGATACTGGTCTTAATGGACATTAAATCCAACTTAGTATAGCAGTTCTTAATTAAATCAGAGTTACACATTTTTCTTGAACTGGAAAAAACTGACTGATGCCAGCATGATTTAAAGTATAATCAGGGTTTTTTTTGCTTTTCGCTGGATGACCACCATAACCTGTCCTTTCATGGTCAAGGTCTTTCACTGTATCACTTTAATTTCTTAAGGATGATAAGTTTGCAAAGAATGATGTTAGCATACAGCAACGTGGAAAGGAAGGAGGACCAGTGGATGAGCACATCCAAAGCCAAATATGTTGTACAATAGTTGTTTCAGTATCAACATAGCACTCTTAATGAGAAGCACTGTTTAAAATAATCACCTGTTTTGTCTACCCCAGAATTTAGATGAGTGAAAAATAAGTCATTAAGAATGTAAATGAGATAAAACACTGTAAAGCCGTTTCCTGAAAACGAGTCCTGGTACTGAAAGGAAACTGTATCTTGTTCTGGTACACTGCTATCTTTTCAGTATTGCTGTTTTCACTTCAAAAGGTGCTGTGAGACCATGCCAAAGGGTGGAGTGTAAAAATTCTACATAGATGATTTGTATTTTATTTACTTTTTACTATCAGAAGTGCTAAGCACTTCACTGAAGACAGCCTTGTCTCAGAGTTTACAGTCTAATGGATCTATTTGACAGATATGTGAGCTACAACATTTCATAAGCCAAGAAAGGACTAAGAAAGGACAGGGTGTTGAGTCAATTGTTTTCTCCATCATTTATTTATTGCTAAAGCATTTTCAGTGACCACACAGTGAAAGCTGCAATGAGAATTGCACTTGAAGCAAGACTAAGCTAAATGACTTAATTCAGTTTTGGGATGGAACTCTGTGCCCAGATGGCTGTGCCATGGGGATCTTTTGTGACATAGACATTTGCCTACTCTGAAGGAGTTCATCTATAAGCACTGGCACACAAGCCAGGGTCGGAGTTTTGTCTGTTCTCATGCTGTCACTACCTTGGTGCACCTGGAACCTGGTGGGGAGTGGTAGTGGTGGATCTTTATTTCTGTGTCTCTTGCTACTAAAATTGCCCTTCTCCTCTCCTCCTTTCTGTACTCCTAATTGCCTCAGCCTATCCTTGATAATTAGCACAGCTACATGCTTCCTCTTTCTCAGTCAAGTCCCCTTCTATCTCAGAAAGTTACATGCCTGATTTACCTCCCATACGATGAATGCCTCTGGTATCTTCTCTGCAGTTTTGTTCCTCCTGGCAAACATACAGCCTTCATTTCTTCTCTAGTACAGATATTCTTCTGGATTCTGCAGGGTCTTTCCATAAATGCATTTAGTCCAAGTACAAGACTATCTGATCAAAAAAATAGGCAAAGGTTTTCAATTCTTGCCAGAGGGAAAGAAAATCATATTCATGCATCTTCTGCAGCAGGATTCATTCAGGTGCTGCAGCAGATAGTCAGCCTCTCAGCTGATGCTCTAAGGAGTAAATCTTCTCTAGTGGTGGCCTCCAGGCAAGGTCAATATGAGCCCTAAAGCAAAGTAAGCATTCACCAATAACAACCAGCAGTGCCTCTCCAGACCTCCTCTAGTGTATCCCCTCCATACCCTTCATACATCCAATTTTTTTTTTTTTCAATAATTTCTTAATTTCTCTAATACTTCATTTTGAACTCAGAAATCTGTTCTTCTTTCCCTTAATCAACTTCCACAATCTTCACAATCTGCCTGAGAGGAACTAGGAGTTGTCAAGGACCCCAGTTCAGAAGTTGCTTCATGCAGCACCTGTCCAGCAGACACTAGGAAAACACAAACTCTCCTTTCTGGTCTTCTCTTGTTTGGTAGAGTACATCTGTATTCGGTCTATGTGGCAAGGCTGGAGTGGGATGGAGTGGAGTGGGGGGAGTGTCTTCTGCAGAGTTGGCCTGTGTGAGAAGACACCAGAAGCTGCCACCATGTCGGACACAGCCAGTTCCAGGTGGCTCCAAAAGACCTGTCTCTGCCCAAAGCTGAGCCCATCAGTGATGCTGGTGTCACCTTTGTGATAACATATTTAAGAAAGGCCAAAAAAACACTGCACAGCAGCTACAGGAGAGAGGAGTGAGAAAAATAGGAAAGAAACAGCCCTCCAGATACCAATGTCAATGAAGAATAAGGGGGAGAAGGTAGTCCAGGTGCTGGAGCAGAGGGTCCCCTGCACCCCATGGAGAAGACCACAGTGAAGCAGATACCAACACTGCAGCCTGTGGATGCCACGCTGCAGCAGGTGGAGACACCTGAAGGAAGCTGCAGCCCAAGAGAGCCTATGCTGGAGCAGGCTTCTGGCAGGAGATGTGGCTTGTGGAGAGACAACCATGCATAAGCAGATTTTCTGCCCATGGAAAGCCTATGCTGAAGCAGTCTGTTCCTGAAAGACTGCAGCCCATGAGAAAGACTGACACTGAAGCAGGGAAAAAGCACGAGGAGAAAGAAGCAGCAGAGACAAAGAGTTATGGACTGACCAGAACCCTCATTCCTCATCCCCCTGCACTGCCTGGGGAGAGGGAGAGGAGCCATGAAAGGAGTTGAGACTGGCAAGAGGTGTATGTGGGTTTTTTTATAGTTTTGTCTTTGTTTCTCACCATCCTACTCTATTCATAGTTGGCAATAAATTAATTTTCCCAAGTTGAGTCTTTTTTGCCTGTGATAGTAACTGGTGAGTGATCTCCCTGCCTTTATTCCAACTCATGTGCTTTTTTATCTTATTTTCTTCCCCTCTCCTGTTGGGAGTGACAAAGCAGTTTGGTGGTCACTTGGCAGTCAGACAAAGTTAACCCACCAAAGCAACAGTAAATCACTTCAACACTTACTTTTCTTCCCTTCTGGCCTTCATTTTGATCACATCACTGCTACCTTTCCTGTACCAGTTTTTCTGTATGATAAATATTGTGATCAACTACTCGATCATCTGCCATTCACTTCTCAAACCTTACCGAAGTGGGATTTTTCCCCTTCAACACTGCAACTCCATTTTTGATCCTTGTGTCTTTTAAACAAAATTGCTCTGGTAGACTCTTCCACTTTCTTTCCTCTGCTTTCCATAGCTGCAAAAACGATGCTGAGATGTCCAACCAGGGGAATGTCAAGTAGAGGATGGAATTGTTTCCAAGAATAGCACTGAGTGATACCATTACAGCAACACTGGGTTCTTCTCTGGTAGTCATCATTAGAAACCAAAGCTAGACAAATGCAGGTTTTAACAAATGAGAGTAGCTAACAACTGGAACAACTTACCCAGGGAAGTGATGGATTTCCTGTCTCCCGAAGTCTTTAAATCAAGATTGGATGTTTCACTAAAATATATGTTCCAACTCCAACAGAAATTAGAGACTTGAAGTAGGAACTGCTGTGTGAGACTCTCAGTCTGCTCAGATTAGACCATTGTATGACATGGCTCCTTGTGGACTCTCAAACTAAATTTAAATTAACATGCTACCATTGTATTTGAAAAAGACCAAAGCATATTCCCTAGATCAGTTGGTGGGCAGTGACTTGCTGTGCCACTGTAATGGACATATGTCTAAGATCCTAAACTTTTATACATATTTGGCACAAATACAGGTGAGTATGTGTTGTCAAATTAACTAAATGCTTTACCTGTTTCCAAGTTCACTTGTTCTTAGCAGAGAAGAACCAGCCAGCCACTATGCAATGGAAATATTGTTCCATTTTTATTACTTTTTACTTGGATTAAAAAAATTAAATGCTAAATGATGAAATAAAGGAGGAATCAAATCTTGGGGTGATGAAGGAGGCAAGGCAAGGAAGAAAAGAAGAGAGAAAAACGAGCAAAAGCAGAGGTCACAAAAAGCCAGGGGTAAATAACATGAAGCACAAGCCTGAAGATTCAGAGGAAGGATGAGAATACATGGAAGGAAAGTAAAAGAAGTAAAAGACTTACTGAAAAAGAAAGGAATGCGTATTGTGAAATGCAGGTGAAGTCCACCATAGATCTGCAAAGAAATCTCTCAAAGAGTAATTTATTTCCAGGAACCCCACACTCTTCCAAACACAAACACACAGAGGCACAGACACAAGTCACATACCCAGCTCATGCAACTGAGTTTATATACATAGATAGTCTTTCAGTGTTCTTTTCCTGTTCCTCTGGGTATGTGTTTGATGCTACGGAGCTCACAATCATGCTGTAGAAATGACTGTCACCTTCTACAGCAATTAAAGGGGGTGTTTTTCACCCCAAAACAGGAGAGCTTGGGGACACAGAATGCGCTTGAGAATAAACTGAGAAAGTAAACCTGAGTGAAAGCAGGTGAAACTCTGATCTCAAAGCAAATGTGTGTTTGAAGACAGAGCCACAAAGTTCACCTTAAAAATCAATATTCTTTCATATTACAAATTAACATTTTAAAATTAAGTTATTGAAGCTCAAATCATTCCCTGTGACTGACAGAAATCTCTCTGCAAAGCCACGTGTTAAACTAGAAGGTCCCTTAACTGACACACAGCTACTGTTGGATGATTTCATTACCTAACCCTTATTCTATGTATCCTTTAATTATTAACTGCAATATCCCCAGACTTTTGGCAGTTGCTCTGGGGAACTTTCAAAGCTTGGAAAGAAAAATCTAAAAACACCAAGAAGAGGGGTCTAGACCGAAAAAAGCGCCATTATCCACCACCAC
>VWZY01007456.1:477568-521476 GCA_013399075.1 Chloroceryle aenea | reverse complement strand
GCCGCATAGAAGCAGTGAATGTTCCTTGTTATTGCTCGCTCTCCTTTTGGCATGAGTGCCCACAAGCGCTGAGCGCTTCCCTGCTCTCGTCCCCCCGCTCCTTCCTCCGCCGAAAACCCCAACAGCGAGGAGGGGGTCCCGCTCTTCCCGTGCGGAGACCCCCGCGCTGCCGGTCCGCCGGAGGGCCCCCCCGCTCCGCAGCTGCTCAGCACATTCAGATACATCTCCCCACCGTCATTAATAATNGAAAAGAAAAAGAAAGGAGGAAACCCCTTTTTCTCCCTTTTCCCTCTCTCTCTTTTTTTTTTCCTTTTTTTTTTTTACATTCTTGGTTTTGTTTGTAGCCACCTCGTCCTCAATGCCTCTCTGAGCAGCAGCGAGCGAGCGAGCGGGAGAAGGCGAGACAGAGAGGCAAAAGAGAAGATGAGGATAATTTGCAGACAGCTTATCTTCTTGTTTTCTGGCTTTTGGGGACTAGCAATGGGAGCTTTTCCTAGCAGTGTGCAAATAGGTAAGCGGTGCCTTGGGCTGTGTGCGTGTGTTCAGGGGTTCAATTCCTTACAAAGTGAGTTGGAACGGAGGCTCTGAAGGCAGTTTACGTATTTCTCCCCTACCACTCATCCCAGTTCCCTGCCTTCATGAAATATCCGCATGTATTTGTGTAAAGATGCCTTCGTGTGTCTGTGTATACATCTATATGTGTGCGCGTTCGTGTGCAGTAGGGAGGATGCTTGTCTCTTGCTGAACTCGTTCCAGCTCCGGGGTGTGTAGGATCAGTACAGGAGGAAGGGGCTCGGGGCTGATGTCCCTGGGCAGCTTCAGCCCTCTCCGGCATCCCCCGCTTTTGCCTGGCTCCCAGAGGGGTGGCGAGTTACGTGCACTGGAGGTTGCAGTAGCCGGTAGGGGTGGGGGGGTAAAAGGCAGTGCTGTCCTTTACATTCTCATAGTTGGAAAGTTTAGGATTTTGTAGGTCTCCCCCTGTAGTTCTGTGCCCCATCCTCACCCCTTTTCCACTGCTTCATGCTTCGCTCCTTTCGGACGTGTTTCGGTTGGGACGCAGCTATCTGAATTCTTTCCAGCTCAGCTCCATCACTGCATCATTTCTCGTGGACTTGTAAAGATGCTGCTAATAAGGCTGAGCTGCTCCGTGCCTGCACATGGCTGCAGAGGAGCAAAGTTCATTATATTTCTGTTCAGTGCAGATTATCGTACACCATTTTTAAATCCGGAAAGCATCTTTCCCCTTAATCAGCCTGCCACTTAATGTAAGAGGCTGTTGAGTAGCTGATTTACCAGTGTGTTCAGTATCAGGGAGATGGAGGCTAAACACTTCCAAAGGTCACTGTAATCATGACAAATCTGGGTATTTATGTATGAGCGGCTGGAAACTGAAAAGTCAAAAAAGAAGCATGAATGCATCAGGGAGGGTAAAATCGATTGAGGACAGTGATTTAAAAGCAGCTGTTGTGATTACGAATATGATTAGTTCCTTATCCATTAAAGTCTTAGGACTTGGCTTACTGTGCAGCTTTGGGAGAGACCGTTATTTGGTGTTATAAGATAGTAAGTGGCTTGCAAATAATTCACCCTGCTTCCTTTGCTTTTTGCTTTTTTTTTCTGTTTTTTTGTAGGTGGTCTCTTCATCAGGAACACAGATCAGGAATATACTGCTTTCCGATTAGCAATTTTTCTTCATAACACCAGCCCCAATGCATCTGAAGCACCTTTTAATTTGGTTCCTCATGTAGACAACATTGAAACAGCTAACAGCTTTGCTGTAACAAATGCCTGTAAGTAAATATGCCATTGATCTGACCACCTTATGGGTAAATTGCAGTGGAAATAAGAGGAAACCACATCATTATCTTGCATTGCAAATACATCAGTAATTCTGTCTTCAGTACAGATACCCTTTGCAGAAAAGCAAAAGGGGCAGCAGTCCTTTTTAGTTTCTAACTGGAGCAAAATCCCCTCTCCTGCCTTCTGCTGACTAACCTGATGTGACATTTACTTTAGTGTTATTACTGTAGTTTCTTGCTTCCCAGTTTCTATGGAGATGCATTTTGTTGTTGTAAAGAAAAATTATGAATGTCTTGATCAGTCCGTCAACTCCACGGTTGCTCTTGTTTGCTTTTGGTTATGGCATGCATCGCGTGTATTTGAAAATATACAATAATATTTGTGCTCACAAATGTTTTTCTAATATCTGGAAAGGAGACAGGGAAGCAGTGGTGTGCAGGATAATATATCTGAGTTGGTTGACGCTGCAGTTGATCTGGTGATGTCACTTGAGGCAGCCCTGCTCTTATATTCTAGGTTGTAAATGTCTCTTACCATCTCATAATGCATACATCCTGTGGATATGTCTCTATGCATCCATACATTGGTGCCAAATCAAGTTAGTATCTGATCTACTTGATTTCACAAACCACCTCAACTGGAACAAATATTCTCATGCTACTATATATTTTATACACACACACCCCCACATGCATACAGATACACATACACCATGAGAGGAAAATGGAAAAAGAAATGCCCTTACCAAACGAGGTAACATTTACTATTTTTTTCTTTTTTAACCATAATTAGCTGAACTTCCTATATTTTAGATCACCTCAGGATCTTTAGTATTGGTTAAAACACATGCTGAATACTGTTTAATGTCTGGAAGTGGCGAAGCATTATTTCTATTCGTGTATGCCAGGCTTAGAAAAAGGAATTCATGTTATTATGTAAGACAGTGGGATATAGTGTGGCAAAGCTGAAGACTGTAGTAGCATTACTACTTTGATGTCCATATTTCAGGGTTCTGTAGGTTTTCCTCTGTGGCCTTTAAGTTTTCAAATCCCTCCTCTTCATTCAAGAGTGAATTGCCTCTGGAAGTAGATGCCCTAAGCAACATTGGTGGGCGAGTTTAAAATAGAAACATGCTGGTGAAGATTTTACTGTCCATCGTACCTTTAAAATAAGTAGTATGTTTGCCTCCACTTTGTCACAGCCAGCTCTGTGGAACTTTTAATATGTAAACATAAAATTTACTGTGCAGTTCTCATGAATATAATTTATTGAATGATTGCTAAATTTATTTATACGAGTCTTTGGTACTCATAAGTTTCAGATGACCTTGCCACCTTATTTAACAGGAAAAGCTGATGAGCTGCCAAAATGGCTCCATTCATTTTATGCAAGAAAGATTGATGTCCCATTAAGTGTGAATTCTATATTAAGCAGTGTATTAGTTGTGTTTAACGTGAAAATCAATATCAAATTCCATACAGAGAAAACATTTCAAAAAAAGCTTTGAAACTGGTAGGAATCAGATCTTTACAGGTGTAGTTAGTTCATTGTGGAAATATTACAATGTATGCCAACTTCTGTAGGCACTGATTATTTATTATGTGAAGAAAAACGACATAATAGCTTTTTTAAACTTTCATTTTTAGTGAAAGAGAAGGGGACTACAATTTTTCTATATTAAAATCTGTAAGATTAGGCAAAGTCAATTTTTTTAGATTCTGCCTACACATCTGGTTCTACCAAATTATTTCTGAGGGTATTGTTCATTTTTGCATTAAGGGTATTGCACAGTATTTCCATTTGAATGCTATTGAATAAATTTAAATTTGCATTAATTTAAAATTACCTAAATTGAACCACTTCTCTGTGGAAGACATCATGGATTGAAAAAGGGCTTGTCCAAAACTTTCCTCATTTGCAGCAGATTCTTCTCTCTCAGTCCAACCAGGTTATGTTTACTTTGCATCGTTTTAAATGAGGAAAACATGTTCCTTTATATTTGGTCTCATTTATAGAAATATTGATTCATAACCTGTTTTTTTTTTTACTGAACTCTGTTTCAGTTCCAAAGAATTTAATGACTCAGAGATAATGAATCTTTACAGTATGGGGAGAGGCAGAGAAAGAGGGGAAAGTAAATGTATGTGTTTATGTCCTCATATAATTCTGTACATGTCTGTATTATATAGGAGTAATCCTACAGGGTTTACTTAGTTCTGTACTTCCCACTAAACCAACATGTATTTTTGCTTTAGTCCAAGTTTGTATTTATTTCACATTTTGCAGTCTCTTGACAATAATCTGATTGATGCTTCTTCTTTAAAACATTCTAATAGTAAAGGATATTTTTTAAAAAACATATCTTCCTAATGAAGCATAGGCAAACTGACTGACAAGTGAATGAATGTATTGCACGTCCCTTAAGCTAAATATGAGCAGAATCCTGCAAAAATCAATTGTGTGATAGCTGGAGGACACCGCCTTCCATGTGATTGAATTTTCTGTCTTGACAGAGGCTTGTAAATGTGTGAGATTTTCTAACCTAATTAAAGAACCCCCACCATCAGCTCTGAATTAAGTGATTTCATGGCAATATGAAATGATAACTCTTTGCTGAACTGCTGTGAAAGAGGGGCCTTGGATCTTGCTATTTGTGTAGAAATTACTCACTGCACACATCCCCAAATATTCAGTACAAAAGCCTTCGAGCTGCTGGACTGAAATTAATATTCATGTGAGCTCAAGCATAAAGCTCTAAAACATGACCAGTTACCGCTATTTCTGTCTCCATTTGCTGCAGAGGTTATTTGTGAAGATTCAGGGCCTGGCCCCTTGCATGTGTTAGGGACAGTAAACAGACTATCTGAAAGGATTATGCATGGCATATTAACTGGTAACTCACTGCAACATCAGAAAAACCTAAATATATTATCCTTTTCACTAAGTAAAAACATGTCCAAATGTCCACCCAGGAGTACTTTTAGAACTGCAGTAATTCTGTATATTCAGTTTAGTATCTATCTTTGAATGGTTTGCTTACACGTTTTTGTTTTCTTGAAACAGGCCCAGAACATTAGTATTTTTGTTATAAATCATGAATGCCTATGAAACAGGTTGCTTAAGCTGACAGACTTTCTTGTAAGTTTGCAAAATTGATCTGATCTGTATCAGTTTGGAGATAATCCTCTTTCATTCCCCTTCCCATTTGCGTGTTTTATTTAAACTCTCTTCATTTCTTTTGCACTACATACATTATTCAGAGAATCTCTCTTACTGACAGAGAGTGCTGAAATTATTGCAAAACATGAATAGTACAAGATTCTTACTCATCAGAACACAATACACCAAAGCTGAGACATTTGACTATTGGCATACATTGTTTTGCACATTATAAGCAGAAAATTTTGCTTGTGATTGGAAAGATACCTTCAGGTTGATTTCAGATGTTGGAAAAAAGAATTTATTTTTGGAAATGATTGTACATATTTATTCTTTAGCTGAATGCAAAATAATTTTCTCCACGCCATGTGCCATCTATATTATGTTAGTATACCTCTGTAACACAGTCAACATTAAACTAGCTTGCTTACTTTTGAAGAGGCAGCTCTATAATTTTACAAAGAACTATTTGCCTTCCAGCTTTTGTGGTTGAGAATTTTTCTGTTGAGGTTTCAAAAATCCTTAAAGTATAACCAGTCATATACAGGTTTAGGCTAAATGGGTAAATCAGACACTCCTCTTGTTTTATATGGTGCATAATTCAGTTCTTACCATATTTTAATCCAAATAGATTCAAATCCCCCAAAATATTTTATTTATTATGTGCCACATGGATAATAATAAGAAAAGCCACCTGGAATTAAAAATTTCGTATCTTGGAGTAACTTTCGGCTTGTTCCAAGATTTAGTCTTCTTGACTTCTATGCCCTCTGGGCTTATGTGAGGTTGATGACCTGAAATTGGAGGGCCTTAGTTTGCCTCACCAAAATGAGTGTAGTTTCTGGGTGAGATCCACTGAGGTCAGGGTCAGCCCTGAGGACAGGCAGGAATGTCCCTTGTCACCCTGCCCTCTCTGTGGGTCTGTCTCTGGGGCTATGCTTGCTATTGCGTGGAGAGGCAATGTCATTTTGCAGTTAACTTCTCTCCTAAGACTTTCAAAAACCTTAGGAAATAGACTCAAATATAGTGTTGCCTTTATATTGCGACTGTCAATTTACTTACAGCAGTTTCAGCTTTGATATGCTAAGCTGCATCATAATGGTATTTTCATTAAATTTAGTTATTAATTCTGCTTTATAATTACAACTCAGTTTAACAATAGGAGTGTAACCTTAGTTTTATAATCAGTGTCATTCAAAATTATGGTGTTCTTTATTTAGAAAGTGAGGTTTCATGCAGAGGAATGGTATTTTGCTATCAAGAGCAGTGCAGTATTCCCAAGGATGCAGTTTGGAGTATATTGAGACTTACCATAAAGGCATACCATACGGTCAGGTTTGAACTGCAAAAGCAAATAGTGTGCCAGTTGGCTAGAAAAATGGAATTGGGTTAAATTGTATCCTTCTAAAATAGGATCCTTTTATAAAAAAACTATTTGAAGTGAGTGTTTAATACATGGAATTTATCTCAAGCTAGACTGCAATTATTTAAAACAATTGCTCTTAAAATTTCTATTATAAACACTTGCTTATAGAATCAAGAATATGTGTGCACTTGTGTGTTGTCTGCTAAAAGTATTCTGTATATTTTTAAGGTAAAAGAAGATCTATGTTCAAAGAGTTTCATAGCTCTAAATGTGAATCTTGTAAATAGATAAACAGCAGAGACAAAATCAACCATCAATAGCTCAAATCCATCAGAGTCTGGATTTAATTTTCAAGGTTATTGTTGGGAAAATTAAATGATTTGCCTTTGCTGAAATATAGTCAGATTTCTTCAGTGAAAGTTCAGAACATGCATTTCCATGGCATGAAACAAAGCTTTTGTCCTAGCATGTTACTGGACTGGATAAAACTGAAAACTCAAAAGCTCTATTATAGGCTTACAGAAATAATTTCATCTTCACTTCAGAGGATTAATAACAAAGATTGTGTTTCTTCACTGCTCCTGTAGAAGCCAATGCAAGCACAGTACTTCTTATGCAGGACAAAGCACTTCAATGAGTAAATGAAATTGATTAACTTCAGCTTTATCATTGTAATATAAGTTTGTATGCTAGTCAAAACAGCTCATGCATTTCATTTTTAGGTCTTGATTGTTTCGAGACTTGCTTGTTCATGAGAGAGAAAGCCGTCTGCCTTCATTTCTTGATGGTTTTAGATACTACTATGAATTGTGCAAATTCAGATTGAGAGCAGGTGAAGTTCTTTGGATTTAAACGTGTTGAACCAAATAATCTTTTATCATAGTCCTTATTCCTTAATAGATTACATGAGTTAAAAGGGATGCAGTTTGTGCTAGTGCAAAAGTTAAGAGCTCTGTATGATTGCACCAGTGTAATCAAAAAGAAAAATGGATTTCTGTTCCTCTGTGTAGCTAGCTTGAGGCAAAGATTTTGGACTAGTACAGCACCAAGTCTGCTTCTGCAGTTTAGGTGGGTATACCTGTAACTAACTTATGTATGGAGGCACAAATATTCAAACTGGATCATTTATTCCTGTGTGAATCAACAGCTATTATTCTGAATTCAGGAAAATAAATATGCTCAAGAGTACCTGATCACAACGTTGTTTGGGCATTTTGGTGTTGCTTTAGTTTTAACCATTTTCTCAGAATTTTATTATCTTCTATCTAGTTTGTGTTCTTAACATAACTTTATTTTTCTTTTTTAAATGTTAAAGATCTTACAGACTTCTAACAATGCTGATACGGATTCAGTTGTTTGTCAATGCAGTTATGGATTGAGTGCTCTTCTGTGCCAGCTAGGTGTGTTTTCAGTCACCCAAGTTAGAGAGGCTACCTTACATTTTAGCACTCAGAGACATTCCAGTATCCTCCAGAGTACTCAGCAGCACCTGCCTTTCCAATGGGAACTGCTTAGTACTAGCTCTTTGAAAAGTCTGTCCCTGTCTGTGATAACACATGGGTCAGATGTCTTGTCTCAGTAGTATTACTTCCTTGTGAGGACTTCTGTTTCTTGACTGTTCTTTTTCCCATAGTCCCAATGGAATGTCTGACAGACTTGTACAAATAATTTCACCTCTTGGGTATCTGATGCCTTATAGTAAGAAGACAGAACCAGAGTGTCACATACTCATCAGCTTTGTTTTGGCAATGCACTGTAAAGACCCAGCCCCTCCTTCCTCCTCGCAAGGTTCCTATATATTATCTATAAAGATAGATAACCTTTATGTTGGACTCAAGGGGGAATACCTGAGGGGATATACCTGAACACATATTAATGAGCTACTGTTCTTTCTGGGTTTTGGCCAGCAATGGTAACGTTAACTTCCAGCTGAAATACTGGCCCTTGTCCTGCAGTTTTTACCCCAGGCAGAGCTGCCTGTGATTTAAATAGGGGTTTTACCTGAGCCCCTATTGCAGACTGCAACCTGTTACAGTAGTAGGAATCAGCTTTTCTGCAAGGTGAACAGGTACTCATTCTTTTGTTTCATAGCTCGAATTTTAAAAGTGTTAAATTGCTTAACTCCTGTAAAAAACATATGTTTAGAAATTGCACCCCTGGTACATAATTGCCTATTTTTAAAGAATGTCGGTTGGGCTAGTGGTTTTTTGTGTTCCAGAGTCTGTTGCAGTGTTGTATTTATATGCAACTATTGTACCTGAAAAATGCAGCCTTGTGCAGTACCTTTCTATAATCTACAGTCATAGACAACATGAGCGTGACTGAAGTTTTTTTTTTCTCTAAGTACAAATAGAGCACAAGAGAAACAAAAAGCACTTAGACTTTCCTCCAGCATATTTATTAGATTCTTTTTGAGGAAAGTTTTTAAACATATTTTTGAAGACTGATACTAAACTATAACAGCTTTTAACTATTCATAACATTTCCCTGCTTCTCGCTTGCAGACCCTCTGTGTTTTAGATTCTATGCCATTTCTGGTTGCATGTTCTTCCAGTTATTTTTATAGTGTTTTTTCATAGTTCTCTCTTAAACCCATAAAAATAAAACTTCGTTTTTATTTGCACATCACCTTTTCATACAATTTAGGTATGTCCAGTGAATACCCATCAAATAGGTGTTTTAGGAAAGTCCAAAGATAGTGAGAGTTAATTGCTGAAAAGAATTGGGACTTAGACACTTTGTTTGACTCAGTCTTTAATTCCATTTGTAAGTGGGTATGGAATTTACATTTTCACACTGTGGTACAAAATGCAATGCATATGTTAGTAGTAGAAATTATTATACAAAATGAGTAGAGTTATTGTACAGAATATTCTGTTGGTAATTTCTTTAATTTCTTTCACAGTCATGTGTTATGCATCCTTTTTTTTTTTTGTTAAAAGATTACACCATGTGATCGTGGCTTTTTTTTTCCAATATCAGGGTCAGAACTATTTCTTTTTTGGGTAAAATGATTTGTGTAATATATATTAAAGGTAGATACAGAGGAAACCCAGGAAATTCTTGTAGAGCAGAGAGAGTACAAAATGTAGTGTATTTTTCCACAAAAGCTTCTTGTTTTACTTTAATATTCCTGATACACAATAGCAGTATTGAATGCTACTAGTTAAATACTTTCTTATGTCCTTTTTTTTGTTTTAAATTGGTATCCTTGTTCAGTGCTTCTCTTGTGTGGTGAAAGCAACATGGTAATACTGTGATACATTATTACATAGATAAGAATTGGACTTGCTGTCTGGAGACACAAGCAAATGCCCAAGGAAAAGACCATAGGAGGAGGACATTGGTGTATTGGGAGGATATACATTTGCATCTGTTGCAGGATTACATATGCCCCATGAAAGTGTGTGGCTGGCAGGTCAGGAGTAGTGCCATATGGAAGTGATCCAAGTTACAAGACCTTACAGATGATACAGAAAAGATGTGAAAGCAGTCTGGGGGATGAAATGTTGTCTGATGGCTATGAGGATCAGTGCCTGAAAGAAGAAAAAGTAAAGTTCACCAAAATAAATGGGAGACCTGATAGCATGTAATAGTCTCCAGGGATTGTTTTATGCTAGGGCTAGATAGGACCATTTTGATCACCCAGTCTGACCAAAACAATGTTACATGTTACTCAGCCAGCTTCAATTAATTTCTTTATTCAACACTTTTTTTTTTTTTTCCTCTGACTATATCCAGTATTGAATTACAGTCCAAAAGAATCACAGGTAAATTGTCATGTCATCAACACATCATTTGGACATAGCACCCAGTGTCTTTATCTGTACTGAATATAGGAGTCACTCAGAGTAGGCAAGCAAAAAAAAAAAGCCTACTGGGTTTGTTATAAGTCTTTAATTTAGAGAAATACCATAATCAGCATGATTTGCATCCAGTTGTCACAGTTGTACAGCTCCCAGAGCCCCCTGAGGTTTGTTCTGGCTTGTTGATACTGTGTCTTGCCTGTGCAGAGGGGTAGTGTGGGACAACCTTAGTATCAAGACTTACGTGTCTACAAGACATGTAAGGACTTACTGAGGCCTTTTCCAGTGTTGTGTTTTGGGTTTTTTTCCTTCTAAGAACGAACATCTCCCCATAGCAGGTAGTATGTCTTGAAGCAACAGCAATAAAAGCTTGGTAAATATCTTCAAAGACTGTTAGGTATGGTTTTGCTAACAAATGTACACTAATCCCTGTTATTTGTATTCACAGACTCATCTACCTACAAATACAACTTAATGGTCATGTGCATTACACATACTTCACTTCTTATGAGCCACAGAGGATGTGAATCTTTTTCTGCTTTCACCTGGAGGGTTTGAGCTGTTAGCTTAAGATACCAAGAGATAGGAATTTAGCTTTGGAAGTCCCTGGTTTTATCCACTTTGTGTGTTGGAGGAGATGGCAGCCTGAACACAAACATGATGAATGAGATTTAATGCACAAGGATATTTGCAGAAAGCAAAAGTTTGAATAAAAGAATACAAGAAGTGCTCCCATAGCTGTCTTTGATGATCCGTTGTGCTGTTCTGAATAGCAAACATGTACGGAAAGAGGAAAAAAATGGCAAACCTTTTATTTCCTTATACAGTAAGTCATTAAACCAGGGAGAAATAGTAACACAGGACCTCAGCAATTAATTATGGTGCACTAATAGCTGTACTTGCAGTGTCCTGTTTACTACCACTCCATCCGTTAAATGGTTTGCTTAAATGATTTATTATACAGTTATTATTAAAATCAGCTGGAAAATGACAGGGTGTTTTTGGATAACTAACTCAGAAAAAGAAGAGGCGTGGTTAGTGAAAATGCATGTGTGCAGTGTAGTATTGGTGAGGTTTGGTCAGGCCCTAGTGTGAGATAATTTGGAGCCCAGGCAGGAGATGGGTCTGCCCCAGTTCTTGCAGACCCTTGCAGACTCAGAAATGACAGATTGCCTTTAGTACAGAGTTGGATGAGTTAGAGATCTTGTGCCTGAGGTTTCTGTTTGCCCTTTGTTTACCTTCATTTGGGTGGGAGAAGGAGTTCAATGTACAGCAGGAGCTGTGCATTATTCAACATGAGGAACAGCGGTTTCAACATGAGGAACAGCAGAGGAAGGACAGACATGCAGCACTGCTTGCTGCATGGGGAATTGCCTGCTTCTGAAAAAAAGAGCAGGGAGGTGTGGCTGGTGCTTGTGAATTAGGGATTATAGCTGGTGTGAGCTGCTGTGACTTTGAAAAACTTTATGGTGGACTTGTGGTCGTGCTAAGCTGAAAACTTAGTATGGAGGGGAACGTAATGACTAGTCCATGGGTCCATTAGAGATAGCCATCACCTTTAACTACTTCAGGGTGTCCTGGTTTGAGTGAGAACAAAACTAATTCTGTTCAGTGATTTTACTTTTCAGTTTGGCTCTTCTAACTGCACTGTCTGAAGTCAGCAGCCTGTTTTCCCAGGCAGTGTCTGCTGCCGGCAGTGATAACACCCCATGTTTAGAGTTACTACCAAGAATTGGTGTGCAGACCAAGGCAGAGGGTGCTTTTTTTTTTGAAAGTTGAGTTGGAAAGTAATATCACTGAACAGAATTCGTTCTGTTCTCACTCAAACCAGGACACTGGGACACAGGAAAAGAAAGGTAAGGGACAGAGTATAAAACACTTCTTCAATGGTTACGAACAGAAAAGAAATTACAACCTTATACAACCTCACACAACCTCAGAAAAACTGTGCCTGTTTCCATCTCTGTCTTACTCCCTCCAGCCTGGCTTAAACTCCATCATGGTCAATACTTCAATATTTTAAGGGAGTGAATGAGAGGAGGGAGTGGTGGTGTTGTACCACAAAAGACAGTTTATACAGATGAATTGGATTGCTTTCCTCTATTCTTCTCTCAGTCTCTGACAGATGTTGAAGGCCTCCTGTATTTTTATTTCCTGATGAAAGCCCCAGAAAGCCCATCATTCTTTCAGTTACTGTTTATGATGGGAATCTTTTGCACTTCAGTACAGCTGGCAGGTACCAGAGCTTCACACCTTAATCAAATTTTCTTTGTCAGCCTTTCACATACTATGCTAAATGGGAGACTGGCAGAAAATCCTCTCAGCAATTACAATAATAGTATAATAATAATAATTATTGCAGTTCTTTACACTTATATAGTATCTGTGAGATTAAAATGAGATCTAGCATAACATTACCTCTTTTAAAAGGTGTGAATATCCCCTTCCAGTGGCATCAGCTTGAGAAACTGCACTCCATGGCCTCAGCTTCTTGCTCCCTTATCTTTGGTGTGGCCAAGCAGGGCTGTACTGCCACCTTCCTATTCATTTCAGTGAGCAATTGCCTGTACAAATTCAGTTGTGAAAGACAATGTGAATGAGGGGAATCAGCAGCATGAAGAAGGTCTTTTTTCCTGTGTGTGGCTAGAAAAGACAGGAGAGCCTTAACAGGTATGGTCTCTCCAGTTCAGAGAGCACACTTACATGAGGTATTTTTCTTTCTTGATTGCACATAACATAGATCCTAGGAGCATTGGTGAAAGTTAAACGTGTGCAACCAAAACTGTAACAGATGTGGCTTTAACCCTGTTGGTTTCTTAAAATGTGGATTAAGATTAAGTGCTGCCTTCCTGTTTGGTCCTGTTGGTGAAAGTGCTGCCTGCAAACTGTTGGATTATTGGTACACTAAATTATCAGTTTCTTTCTACTGAAATAAAGTCCTTTGGTTCTTTCTCCTGGCCCAAAAATGTGCTCCACAGTTAATTAAAATTATGAATTTCAAGGTCAGAGTTTCAAAATGTTGTACCTATTGTTAGTGCTTAAGTTCCTTAAGGTTGTATGTGATTTGAAAGTGTTTTAAAATCCTAGATGTTTGTTGTTGTTTGGTTGGTTGGTTTTTTTTGGTGATGCAGCCTGTAACTTTCCACATTAAGAATACAGAACAACTCCATCTTTTAGAGAGCGTACCCCTTTTTCTCACCTCTTAGTGGGTAAGACAGATAGGAAAGCATCCAAAGCCTGTCAGAAGACAGGAACACAGCAGATTATCTCCCTGCATCTGTGGCATGGTTGACTGAAAAAGCTGTGTTTGTCACCTCAATTAATGTGTCTATCTTGATGCTTGACTTAAAGAGAGCTTCCTAAAATCCAGGATGTGCCACAATTCTTGCTCCCTATACAGACAGTTGTAACCCACAGCAGACCTTCATAGAGGGCAGCCTGGACGTGGCCATTCCCAGTATAGCACTGGGTGTAATACCTTTATCTGCAGACAGCCATTCCTCATTGTATGAGAAGGCAAGTGTTATACCATAATACTTCTTACTCTCTTCTGTTGTGATCTTGACTAAACACAAGATATTTTTATGCCTGAAGTCTGTTTCCATCTAATACTCTGGATGTTGTAACACCCGACAGTGGTCCCAAAGGACTGCAGCAGAGGTTTGCTAAATATCTAATGTTTCTGCTACTCCATTATCTACCCTGGTAATTCCATCTCTCTTTGGCTATGACAAGGAGATGAGGAGAGCAGAAATGATGATGACTGGCAACCCTGACCTTCCTGGGGCTAGCATCTACACCCCACCCAGCAGAGCCCCTACCCAGGAAGGGCACTGATCTCTGCTCTGTTTTGCCAAGTAAGCAAAACTACACAGCGAGGAAAACAAAGATGGGACTTTGATTCTTCTCCTCCCAGGCCTCCTGTATGTATTTATGACTTATATCTGCATTCTGGATTGCTTGCACAAAGCTGCAAGAGAATTTGAGCAACTGCTTAATTTCTGGAGCTCAGGCTGTTTGTTTTCTTAGGACTGTTATTTGCATCTCAAATTATGTACTTGGCTGACCGGGCTTGTCACAAAGAAAGGAAGTTTAGGATGACAGGGACAGGTCACTGAGGATATGCTACAGCATTTTGGGGTGTTGTCTTAGGTTGAGCTGCAGAGAAAGACACGTGAAAACATCTTACTTGGTTTCTTTAATGTGTATGTAGAAAAAGCTTTACAAAACACTTAAATTCATGTAAAACTCTTTAATTTGGCTTTATGTCGACAGCTGTAAACATTTAGGAGATGCTTTGCAGGAAGAGACTAAGAGACTTGATTCATTGCACATCCTGTCAGGGCAAATCCCAATACTCCATTGGAAGCATGGATGGGAGTTCATCTGTTTGACCAAGTTGTTCATTTCTGATTGAAACTGTTGCCCAGAAGTCTGTGTAAATATGTATAGCTAACAGAGAGCTGTCCTTCTGTACATGCATTTTTATACTTCTTTCAGCTAATTCAGTGATCAAAATACTAAATCTATCACTAAGACAGGTTTTGGATTTATGTTAGTCCCTGAGGGAGTTATTCATATAGGTAGTTTTTAAAATTTATGACAGAAATAATAACCACATGATAATATTCATCCTATTGTGTATTTAGAGCACTGAGTGTGAGAACAAAAAAAATGAGCAGCTGGAAATTCCTGGGGCAAAGCTTTGGCTCAGTGCTCTGCTATCCCTCACAGGCCATGGAAGCCAAAGACGTTTCAAAGAGTTTAGACAATTTCCAGAATTTGCAGAGATAAAAAAAGAAAGTGAAGTTTGGCCCAGAGCAGTAACTAGTATATTTAACTGTATTTTAGGTGCTCTACTTACCTCTTTCCATTTAACTACTGTTTTCTGTGGTTTGAGGATATGCACGTGAACTATAGAAGTGCTTAACGAGTAGTCTCTGTCCCATTACACACCCTCACAGGATGATAATGGTCTTCCACAGTTTATGCTGCTGCTCTAGCTGCTCTGTCATTGTCCTCAGTATTGCCCAGAGTGCTCTCTGAATCTCAAGAACAGCCAGATGTGGTGTTGCTTGCCTTTTCCTTTTCCTTTTGGTCCATCACATCCACCAGTTTTTATGATGGGAACCATCCTATTTAATCAGAACAAATATCAGGGATAACTTATGGGTGTATATATTTTGTCATACCTGCCAGCTGTGTTTTCCACGTTCCTATGAACATGTATTGGTACCCAGAAATGGGGAGAAGGTTGTGGAACACAGTGGGCAAGAAGATACAGTATTTCCTGAGGAGTAAGAAATGAAAGCCAAGTTTCTTCTGCACTTCTCTGTAGGCACAGCCCTTCCTCTGGCTGAGATCATGTTTTCACTGCCGCAAGGAGAAAGTTAGTTAGTTTTACCTTAAGGACTAAGAAACTAACTTTGGTATAAACCTATGGCACCAAAGATCTTTCTCCTAAGAGGAAGTGCTGTTGTAGTTAAAGTCTTTTGTTTTAATCTGTGACTAATGTAATATTTAGTCAAGCAGACAAACTGTGACTTGAAGAAAAGCCCTTCTGTAGTGGGGGCAAATATGTCTTTAAATTAGTGTACTTCTAACATTCATGTTTTTGTAAGAATATGGTTAATGATGTGATCAGGTGTGAGCAAGATGAATAGCTTCGAGATACGTTTGGAATGATGGCTTTGCTTTGTTACTGGTGGTTGTTGTTGTTTTTGTCTTATCTCACCTTCAGAACCAAGAATCTCCCATATAAATCTTACAAATATAAAAAAAAAAATTAAAACTCCAGAGTGGGTGAACATGGGCAAAGCTGGTACTTTCCAGTTCAGTGAGGCATACCAGGGCAGATGTTATGTTGAATTAATGCTGTTTCATGGGTCATTAACAACCTGCAGAGGAGCTGCTGCCACACCGCTACCCTGAGATGTGGCAATGCTCTTGCACAGGCTTTGTGACACTCCTCACTGCAGGGTGCTGGTGTCACTGCTGCTATCCCAGCCCAACTTCGTCCCAGGAAGGGACTTGCATGCAGCTGGGTAATGGACAGGGCTAATCTTAGGCTGGGGATGGTGCTAAATGGGTAGGACTGTATTAAAGCCATGGGGGCTGCAGCTATCCAAGCATTTTGGAGCAAACCTGCAGTAAGCCCCAGCCCATGCTGGTTGCTGCCTGTACTGAGCAGTGCCCATCTCTGTGTCTGGCTGCCAGGAGCTGGGGTCTAGAGAAGGAGCTGCCTGGTGCCTGCCCACCTGTATCCTTGCAGGGGAGGAGGCCAGGCAGTGAGGCTGGAGAGGGTATCAGCTGTTCTTCCATTGAGGAAGGAGCCTATAAACATTGATTATCGATCTCAGGCTTACTGCAGTGAGTACTGTCATTAAAATCTTAATTGCAACCCCTAAGGTAAATATTGGTGTCTCAAAAAATAAGTGATTTCAGAGGGAAACCATTAGACCTCTAATAAGCAAAATAGCTAGTGCTTGTGTGTATGCCTTGAAATTATGTGGGGTATTTTTCACACTGTTTAGGGTTAATAGGCTGTGGTTGTGTCATAAGAGCACGTCTGCTAAGTGTTTCAAGCAAGACTTTTTGAAATACTGCCAGGAGACCTGGAGAGCTGCATATCTTACTTTTAACACACAGTGACAGCTTTGCATCACACATTGTGCCACTGCATAGCCAGAATTGTAAATACCAAATTTTAATTATCAAATATATTTATAATTCATTAATAAGAGGTAGACAAATGGACTGGGATGGCTTTTCAGTGCAAGAAAGATAGATGAAAGATGATGCGTACATAATAGATGCTGGAGTGGAACGTGTGGAATTCTTTCCTCCATTTTGTCTTGCTGCAGCTGTTTTTCTTGTACTCTCAAAGTTGTTCCAGTAGGAGTGGATGGAAATAAGATAAATCTACCTCCATCACAGATGTACAGAATTCTGAAATTGATCTTCGAAATGTGAATTGATGGACACAAAACCTAGAGAAGCAGCTGTAATGTTTTCTTATGTTGTGTGGCAAATGTTTCCCTAGTTACTTAACAGCAACCGTTTGAACTGTAGATGTATTGAATAAACTATTTCTTAACCATGTCCCTTCCAATTTTTCTTGAATATATGTTTAATTGTCTTTGTGATAAATATTCCAAGAGCTGCTTAAATATTCCAGGAACTGCTTATCAATTTGCATGTAAGAGGTGAAATGTCATTGATTTAATGACATGAAAACATGTTTAGGTAATGAACTTTACAGTCTTTATCTTGCAAACATAAAATCATCTGTTTCCACAATTCTTTTTCAAACTAAATTAAAAGTAGCATGTGAGAAATGTAATGTATATGCAGTATATCATTCAGCTGTAACTTGAGTCTAGATAGCAGAGTACACTGTTGCCTAACCATCAAGCTGGCTTTAGAGGAGTAATCAGCTGTAAGAAAATGATACGTATCTAATTTTATATCATTAGACATAATTATTCTAACTGGGAATGCTTTTAACCTGAAGGTGAATACATGGCACCTGTGCAATATATACGTCCATAGTTTGAAATCTCAGTTTAAATGAAAGATGTAATGAGAGACATAAAATGGAAAATCTTAGTGTGTTCCTAACATTTTTTTTTTTCTTGTGGAGGTGTCTTTGGCACTTAATACACTGTACTAGTTGTGTGTAGGATTAGTGGCAGATACGTTTCTAAATGTGGTGGTTCTTTGTCTCACCAAGGTTTGTCCAGGAGGATTCTTGACCCTTACCAGCCCCTGCTCCTGGGGAAACATGAACCTCCATGGGGAACTTAAAAAGCCCCAGATCTATTGGCATACTTTGCTCGCACTGTGTATAGTTGGGAACATAATGGGTGGGAAGGGGGCATTTCTGAATGAAAAAGGTTCTTGTCATTTTTAAAGGTTCTGAAAATTCAAGGGCATGAGATAACTCATTTCCAGTGGAAGCCAGACACCCCACTGCTCACTGTTGAAGCATCTGCTTATAAAATCATGTTCAGAAGCACTCAGTCTTTTCTTCACAGCTGATTTTTTTTTTTCCCAAATGGAAAAGGAAATAAAAAAATAACCAACAAAGCTTTCGCTTCTTCGGTGTCTTCCAGATGGGGATTTCAGAGGTGTTTGTATTATGCATTAACTAAGTTTCTAAATATTTCACCATTTATATAGAATATGAAAAGCTTATTTCAGTTGCTGCTCAAGACACATTTGCTACCTGTGTGCTGTAATGGATCAGGAGAGCTGAGCAGAGCAGAGATACAGAGCCAGGCTGGTGTCCTCCATGGCAGGCAGCCTGTGCAAGGTGAGATGAAAGGGAAGGTCTTTAATTTTAAACACCAGCCAAAGATCAGCAGCTAGTGGCCATGAGAAGAGTTCCCCATCACTGCTCCTGCAGAGAACAGAAGCTATCTGGGCTATTCAGTTTTGGGCCAAGGGGCTGGAGTGTGTCCAAAGAAGATCATTGAAGCTGGTGAAGAGTCTAGAGAACAAGTCTTCCAAGGAGCAACTGAGGGACCTTATCTCTCTATACAACTACTTGAAAGGATATGGTACTGGTGAGGTGGGTGCCAGTCTCTTCTCCCAAGTAGTAAATGATAGAACAAGAGGAAGTAGCCTAAAGTTGTGCCAGGGGAGATTTCGATTAGATATTAGGAAAAATGTCTTCACTGAAAGGGTTGTAAAGCCCTCAAACAGGCTGCCCAGGGAAGTTGTGGAGTCACCATCCCTGGAGGCATTTAAAAGACGTAGATGTGGTGCTTAGGGACATGGTTTAGTGGTGACCGGCGGGGCTGGCTTAAAGGTTGGACTTGTTGATCTTGAAGATGTCTTCCAACCAGAATGAGTCTATGATTTTCTACTGAACCAGCATTTGGGGCCCAATTTCCAGCAGTGATGTGCTGAGAATACCACCTGCTTTAACAGCTGGGAAGGTAATGGGAGATGCTGTTGCTCACTATTCTAAAAAATGGGGATGAATTTTTCTCCCAATGCAGTCAATGTATGTCAAAGGCAGTTTATTTCATCTGGAAAAAAAAAAAGTCGAAAGTGTTTCTGCTGAAGCACATACATGGGTTCACCCAATTACAGAATCAATAATTACATGAAGTGACTTCTGTTTCAATTTTAGTTTGTAAAATGATTAGAAACAACCAACCTCCCCCTTCTTTTATGGCTTCTAGGACGGCTGGAAATTTCAGAAAGATTCAGTAGCCAGCTATATATGGTATATGTGCAGTAGCATCTTCTGTGTACATACATGTGGTAAAATGACTCTAGGTCCAGTTTACAGCAGTTTGATCATCTGTGTGCCAAAGACAGAAGTTTCATTTTATCTAGATGTTCTCAGCAGCAGCAATCTGATACTTTAAAAACTGAGAATAGACAAAAAGTTGAAGAAAAAGTAAATCTATGGTATTAACTATTTTGTGGGCAATAATTATGTCAGAGCATGTTCATATTCCCTATTTCCAAGAGTTTAAGGGGGAACTGTTATACTTCAGAAATAAATTATCTTCTGTCAATGAAAAGTAAATGCACTGAGCCACCAATCTACAAGGTAAAATAATCATGGGTATATGATCAATCCAATGCACCTTCAGCAATTCCAGCTTAAAAGCAGAGTACAGATAGTAGTGTTCTCCAAGGCCCATATCAAAGAAAAATTGTTTTCAGGCTTTTTCACAAAAGCTTACTTAAGTCAAAGCCATTGCAATTATGTCTATGCTTAAAGCAAAGCAAACTTATAAATGCTTAGCTGAACAAGGCATTCCAAGAATTTCTGTGTTCTTCAGGCCAAAGAACAAATATTTTACAAATGGCGAAAGAAAAGTTGAAATGCTTGCTTGAGGCCAAGGAACCAGTTACCAGGAAGATTGGAAGGAACTAAATTCCCTCACTAGCTTCTTGACAGCTGGAGCACAATTTAACAGCCATTTACATACTTAGATATAGGTGTAAGGAATGTCACTATGGTTATGATTTATGGTTGTCCTTATTCTCTGGAAATTCTCTGTCTGAAAAAAGGGTTGTTTTTTGTTTTTTGTTTTTTAAGACCAAATAAACTATTACATTATAATCTATTACTAGTATAAAAATGAAGAGAAACTTATGCATATTTTCTTGTTTTGTCTTATAATGTTGTCATGAACAAGTTTATAGCCTTAGCAGTATGTTTCATTTTCCCTAGTAGCATTAAAGCTGTCATTTAATTTTAGTGTGTGGTGTGCAGTTGCTTGGTGGCTTATCATCAAGTTTAAGATGGTGTATTTCTAGACCATGGAGTACACTTTTTCCAAGCAAAATTAATTCACCGATTGTTAAGGGCAGGAGCAGTCACTGAGCTATTGTTTCACTATTCTGTTTTTAATTTTTGTTTTAATAACTTATTGAATATGTTGTGTGTCTCACACATTAATCTTTGCCTGAAAAAAAAATAATCTGAACATAATTCCTCTGTTTGTTGTTAGGCTGTTGTTTAAAGAAAATTTATATACATGCTGACTTTTTAATAACAATTCTTTCCAGAGAGTGGGATGAACTTTCAGAAAAAACTTTTTTTAGAAATAATGGTATAAATTCATTTCATATATTTTTACTGCATTTCCCCAGCAGTGTTTATATGCAAGAGATTCAAAACTAACAGATGAATGTGTGTTTTGCATGATGAGTGGCAGACCTGTGGGACTCTTTTCTGAAGAAATGTGGGGATGTGAAACATTTGCATAGATTCAAGTACAGATTAGCTGAACACTGGGGGAAGACATCCATGTGGCCAAACCACCTGGAAACACCAAGGAACTGTAAATGGTTGAGTTCTGGGGAAATATTCAGGGGAATATTTCACTTCTGAAATATTTCACAGTATTTCACTCAGGGGGTTCAGGAAATGCAGATCTTGCCTGATGAACCTGATCTTCTTCTATGACAAGGTGACCTGACTACTGGATGAAGGAAAGGCTGTGGATGTGGTCTGCCTGTACTTCCAGAAAGCATTTGACACTGTTCCCCATAGATTTCTAATAGAAAAACTGACTACGCATGGCCTGGATGAGAATACGATCTGCTGGATCAAGCACTGGCTGGCTGGAATGGCCCAGAGAGTAGTGGCCAATGGTAGTAAATCCAGCTGGCGGCAGGTCACAAGTGGTGTTCCTCAGGGCTCATTGTTGGGACCATTTAACATCTTTATTGATGATCTTGATGAGGGCATAGAATCTATCATNCCAGGGAGGTGGTTGAGTCGCCATCCCTGGATGTGTTTAAGAATTGCTTAGATGTGGTGTTGGGGGATATGGTCTAGGGGTGAACTGGCAGAGTAGGGTGAAAGGTTGGACCATGATCCCATGGGTCTCTTCCAACCTAGATGATTCTATGATTCTATGAAATATTCACTTCTGGCCACTACTGGAGATAGGTGTACCCTTTGCGACAAAATTACCATTCTTATTTTGGGTATTGTTTCCAATTCCATATGATTATAGACTCTTTATTTAATACTCTTCTACCATGCAAACACACGAGACGTGGTGGCAAACCAACACATGGACTGGTGAATCTGACCCTTGAGTGTGGTTTCCTGGGAGTAGTGACCACCTGAGAGTGCTCCTCATGCTGTTGAGCATCAGCCTCGTGCAGGTGTAAGTGATGGCATGAGATGCAAAGGTGGGAGATACTCAGGCCCAATGAAGCAATTTTGTGTTCAGTGCACATGATAGCACTAATGAAAGCCTCACAGGTATTTCCAGAAGAGAATGTACTCTTTCTGCTCATAAACATCAAAGGATATATGGGGTTACTGATTAGGAACTGCAGCTTCTTTTTTACTTAAGGAAGGCATGGATAATTAATGATTTTGCGTTCTGATTAGAAAATTAACATTGCTAATGCTGTTACTAGATAACTGAATTTTTGTATTATAAAAGCCTTCTGAAATGCAATTTGACAGACCATGTATCAGATTAAATTGGATTGATTATGGGAGTTTTGAAGTTGTTGATTTCTTTGAGAGGTCTGTTAACGAAGCATTATATTGTAACAGAACCCATTAATAGCACTGTTCTACTTAGCTAACAGCCCATTACCCTCAGTAGGTAATAAAGTACATATGTGAGACACCGTAGCAAGCAGGGTAGGATAGGGGACTCCACTGTGTCCACTGTAGATCTTAGAGTACAGTATAAATTTTGTGGTGCTGTGAGGTCTTGTTTTCAGGTCTTGTTTTCACTGTAAACCTGTGCTGATAATACTGAGTCCTACAGATCAGTTACGAAGCAAGACCATGGTTTTCCATTGTCTGTTAACATCAGTGGACTGTTGCATGGCAGTATGGTGCAGTGACAATATTGTGTCTATTTGAGGAACTAGTGAAAAGAATTAACACACTGGGACACAGACTGTGATCCTCCCAAAATGGCAATAATTACCTGCACGTAGGTTCCTCACTTTCTTTTGGAAGAGGTACTTTTCTCCCAAGAGGACAAAGCAATGGCATTATATACTGGGGTACCATGCAAGAAATTAAAAATTGTGCATTAAATATTAAAATTAGGAAAACAGCCTCAAAACTAGTAGTAACTAGGAGCTTTGGCTGCATAAAAGGTGCTCTTATCAATTTTTCACAAAGTTCTCTGCTTTGAATCTTGGCCAAAACTACATCATTCTATAGGTCCAAAACTTTGGAGAGAAAAAACCTTGGCATCTCATTTCCAAATGTTAGTGCAGCATCTGTGGAATTCTGTGGTACTTTCCCATACGTTATTGTAGTGGTCTCATTGAAGGCAATGGGCAATGCCAAAGTATAATTGGAGAATATAATCCAAATTCCAATGGTGCATAGACATGACAAAGAGTTATTTTTCATCTTCCACGCTATTTCATAATAGCAATGATGCAGAAGAATATACTTGCACAGCTGGTAGCTGAATTCCTAACCTTTTTGAGGTTACAAAGATAGGAGGTCAAAAACCAATATAATCCATGGTCGATCTGCCATTAGCTTTTGAAGTAAAATTACCCTTAATGAAGATTTTTCTAAGTCTACACTTACCTTCCATGGTTGTTTGGGAGCCCTGAAAAAGAAGCAGCCCTTAGAAGGAACAACTAATAGTCAGGATACATTATTCTCCAGTTCTGTTGCAATCCTGGCATGTGTGGTCCTTATGCTTAGGAGATAACAGAAATTTTAATGATGTGGCAGGAAAATTTGGAATGTGAGAATTTATGTATACTTGGAGGTTTCTATCTATTTTTTTTCCCTAAGCATCCCTTCATGATCTTGAATGAAAGAGGCAAATTCTGAGCTCAGTAAGGTTAATAGGTCTGAGAGCAATAACCCAAGTAAACCTAAATGCACCTGTCAAAGACTGATAAGAGGATAGGTCTGTCAACTGCCCTTATTGAAAGAACTTGCATTTCTGTAGTTCCGGAATTGTGTCAGCCCAATTTCCTCTCTATTTTATTACTTTTCAGTAACACAAAATTCTTAGGAGTGTCTAGTGCTTCGGAGGCCCTGAAACATAATTCAAATTATTTGCCACCAGAACTGCACTTGCCATCCTGGAACATCAAAATTCTGCCTGCATTGCAGAGTGGAGGCAGTAGCTAATTTATTTTTTTTTTAAGCCATAACAACAAGTAAAGCAGGACACAATACTGCTGGCCTTTGATGTTAGACTCATTTTTCTTAGACTATTTTTTTTTTCAAATAAAAATAGCTTTACATGGATGTAATCAGACTGAGTTCATTGGCATTCATCTGAATGTACATTGGCTCTTGTCTCTTTTAGCAAGGTTTCATTTGCAGTAGTTTGGGTTTCATTTTGGAAAGTATTCTGAAGCAGGACCTAGAATCAAGGAAAATTTTAGTTTAATTTAGAGAAAAATATGTCATAACCAAAATGAAAGCAGGCCTCTCAATCAGGAAGCTCTTTATTTTCCTCTCATTAAAAAAAAAAAAAAAAAAGAAGAAGAAGAAAGAAAAAGTTAATTTATCTTGAGGAGTGGCAAGCAAAATGGGAGGTTGAAAAGTGGTTGAAAGGAGAGGGCTGGCAGATTTGGGAGGGGGTGAAAAACTGTTGGTAATGTAGTCTTTTTCAACCAAGTTAACAAAAGAGAGCAAAAAACGGATGGAAAGGGTTTTACAGCCATGAGTCAAATGGGAAAGTAAGAAAAACAATTCCAGATCACTGAACTTGAGAATAGTTGTGCAACCTGAACGAAGGTCCATCTAAGCACCATCCTGCCTCTGACGATTGTTACTGGAGAATATTTACAGAAAAAGAAAAAAAAAAAGGCTTCTACAGGGCGATCATTGCTCTGTGACCTGTGCAAATTCTGGCAGAATGTAGAGATTTCTAGAGCCAATGTGCATATCCATGCCATGGTAACTTACTCTATCAGTTCATTTATACTTTATGACTTTGCCTAATCCCTTTCTGAGTTCACTGTAGCATCCTGGGGTGGGAAAGGGGCCATAGGGGGACATCATATTCATGACATACAATGTCTTTCCTTCTTTCAGTTAGAAAAAAAATGGCAAGGAGACAAAATGTTCATCTTTTGCAGAATTTATGCAGAAAGCTGCATCAAACTGACTAAACTAGACAAAATGTTTCCTCCAAAATACTATTTAGCCAAACATACAAATCCGTTGATATTTAGACATTTAATTAAACCCTTTAGAATTTGAAAGTGTTTGTCAGCTTGCTCTTTCCTTCTATCTCCCCATCACCTTACAAATTCTTATGTTCAACGTAGACATATTTAAATACCAATTTCCAGTTTTAGTATTTTATATTTTTTTTTGAAATCTACTTCAAATTCAGTGTAAAACTATGAAATTCCAAAATTACTCAAACCTAGGAGATTTTTTTACTTTCCAGATATGTTTCTGTTTCATTGTCAGAAAAAGAAAAAAAAAAATTATCTTCATCCACAGCAGATGTGGAGTTTATTTTCAGAACTTCAAGCAAACTGAAAAATTAGTTATTCACAGAGTTCTTTTCCTTCATCTTCAGAAAAGTCACATAAAGTTTAATTTTATTTCAAAAGTCTCAGGTGACTTTTATGTTCTAGTACTCAACTGGTGTACTTCAATCTTGATGATATGTATGCCATCAATACATGGCATGGAATAATCCAAGCAGTAACACTGCAAGATTGGGTCATACTACATTCCCCAAAATATACAGTGAACTGTTAAAAATTACACTCTTTATGCAGCTATGAAGACGCTACAGTACTCTCTTGTCTCCTTATGATTTTTGTGACTGCTGGGTCAATCAAAATCAAAAAGAACATCTAGCTCTTGAAGACACTCAAGATTTGTCAGAGGTCTTTGAACAGGTGGAATTTGATTAAAAAGATCAAAATGACAGAATAAATTTGTCTGTAATACCCATGACTTCTTTTCCTGAAACCACTGCACTAAAATTCTTAAATGTAGTAAGTTTTTGAAGACCTCCTTTTGGAAAATGTACTTTTATGATAAGTAAACCCAGAACATGTTTAAAGGATAATACGATATCTGTATGAGCAGGGATGGTGCTGAGATGTAGAGGTCTAACCCTGCAATGTTACAGGTAGCTGTTCTCTGCCAGAGTTATTAGGACTCTGCTTTCCTTGATGAAGAGTCAAAGTTCGTTGCTTGCTTTAATCTCAACCTTATTCTCCACTTCAGAGAGAACAACAAATAATCCTGGTGAAAGACATGTAACTAGATCATTTAGATTTTATTTTCCCTATATTTTATTCCATCCTCTGTTTTATCAGAGTTAGTGCCTAGTTAGGAAGATACCCACCATAGGTGAGAAAAGAACTTGGATATTTGGAACCTTTTGTTGGTTTAGTTTGAAGCAGCAGAAAACAACTAGTATGGCTATGAATGTTCATTTTCAGTGCTAAATATCAACCTAATTAATGCTTAACAGTTATTTAATTAGTAAAAGCCATTTTTAAAAAAAACCTTTTTTATACCACACTAAATGATAAGATGGGAAGAGAACTGCTAATGGAAATTGATACAAAGCCAGCACTCTGTCTTAAGTGTGACATAAGTCATATAAGAAAATCTACTGGGGTGTGCATTTTTTTCTTCTTTTTTCTCTTATTTTTTTCCTCTACAGAGCTAGGACATGCCACTGTGGAATTTTGGTTTTTAGAATTACACATGGCAATCTTTGAAATAAAGGTATGGGATAACTACTGCAGACTATAAATACAGCACAATTGACCATTCACATCCTTTCCTCATTACCACCTAGGATGCTTCAAAAGAAAAAGCAAGTTTTTTTTCCCAATCGGACAGGCTTCTGGTTGTGCAGACAGTGGATGAGACTGTTTTTACATCAATATTCTCAGTAAAATTAGACAGATGTATTAGTAATCTTGCTCCAGTCTGTGTGCTGACAAGCAGTGCATGAGTAATGAAGAGGTCTTTCCAATGTGACCCTACTGCAGAGCACTAACAAACAGGAATGTGCATTATTAGTTGATAGTACATATCAGAATTAGGACAAAGAAATTCAGTTGAAGGTGCTGCTTACATATATCATGTTCTAGATGCTTTAGGAAACAATGAAGAAATGTAACTTATGTGCTGGACCTCTGTGGCTAATGTTTTGTAAGGAATTAATGCTTTTTCAAGAAAAATGTAGGAAGTCTCAAGAAATTATTTTTCCTAGCTTTACAGTCAAAAAAGCAGACTATATGACCTGTAAAAATATTTTAATTTAAATTAAAGCATGGATGAACAGATAAATGCTTAAAAAATGAGCAGTCATGTTCAGTTAAAGGTAATGAGCATTTTACCTAGAAATGCAAATTCATCTTTCCTTTAGGTTTTGTCATCCACTGCTACTTCAGAATTAGTAGTCAGACAAATAAAGTGGTTTTGGCCTTCTTTAACATACGTTTGCAGACCTTTTATTTTACTTCTTTTTTTTGTGATTTCTTGATAATGGGTAACAGTGCTTGTATGTTGAAATCCATTTTTGCATACTTTAGACTGCAAATTAATTATTCTTATGTTTTGAAATTGCAATTAGTTCCATAGCAAGAGAGAAATAAAAGATATTATGGGATAAAATTTCAGCTCAGGAACACTGAGGTCCATAGGTGGTCATTCCGGTAAGATGATAGTCATGGGAATTTGTGAAAGGTCCATGGATTCAAATCATAATGGCACATTGCTCCAGTTTGGCAGTGCTCACATGGACATTTAGGTCTGTATTGTTAATACCTTCAACACAGCCACATGCTGGGGCAAAGGCAGATTCTCACCACCCAATGCAGACACAATCTTTTCCTGCAGTGTAGTGGCTGGTGAGATGAATTTTCTGCTCCTGCAGACTTCCACTTTTGTGTGCACAGGTTTTCACTAGATGGTTACCAGGAGAATAGTTGAGAAAGGAGTGGTGTGATCAGCCACTTGTTGGAAGTGGTGTGTGGCAGAAGTAGCTAGTGCTGTGTTAGCTCAAGAAGTCTTTGGCCCTTGGAGCAAAGATATTCAAAGACAGAGCTCCAGAGACAACTAAAGAGACTGCAGAATATTTCATAAACTGTGCTACTGTGAACAAAAAGTTATCCCTCTCAACTTTTAAATTGATAGATAAGAATGATAGTTTTAAAGATGGTGCTTTTTGTTCTTTTGAATTGTCATCTTTATTCTAAACCTTCCTTTGCCCTGAAAAAACTGGAAGCTTTGGGGCAGTTCAGTAAATATTTCTGGCACAAATTCCCAATGTTTATTGTTTCATTCCCCGAAGATTCTTTTTAAGAGTAAACACAAATTGCTTTCTGTAAATTCTGCCTTTGTAATTAATTTAATCACCAACATAAGGCTTTCCATGTTACCGTTTATTGGTTTAGAGTTTTATAATTTTCCACATATCTTACAGTGTTTCATTAGGTCTCTTCAACAAATAATGTTAAATAACACTTCATAAAATTAAATGTTTTTTCATTGTTACTGAATAATATATGTTTAAGGTAAGGAATGCCTAGTTATTAACAGAGCGTGAAATCATCAATCAGTTTCAGTTGACCAGCTAATTTGAGGAAACATCTGGTCTGTGGTCTGCATGTCTCTCAGATAACTGAGGCTTCCAAGAAAATGTGCTTGGAAGACAAGTAGTCTTCGAAGTCCAGTATAGTCCAGAGTGATTTCTTTTGTTCCACTGAAAATGGTAGCAGCTTGTTCTTTAAGATTGCCTTAGAACTGGTTATGTTCAGGTTACACAGGTATGTGAGGAAGCTCAAGGATTGCTCATATTTGGAAGCACAGCAGATGAGATTCTAATCCTCCCATTAAAAGCAGTCTGTTGAAAAGCCATTGCTTTCATTAAGAATAAAAGTTAGTCCCTAATCTGTGTTCTGAATCCTGTGGAGTTGTGGAAATAATGGAGGTGGTAAGTCATTGCTTTTTGTAGCTTCAGTTCAGTTTGCTTCGTTTGGTTTCAATGAGAATTTGCTTGAGCATTTTCTGGTATATTCCAAGGAGACTAGTGCTAAGGAAAGGATAAATTCTGGGTATATTTAGGTCTCATCCAATTTATGGAAAGGCTTATCTTATGTGGCTGCCTGTGTTTTTACAGGGTTTGGTTTGATGGCTCAGGAGATAACTTGAGATATTTCAGTGTTTTCCTCAGATTTTTAGAGGAATTTATGATTTCAACAACTACAGTGAAGAGAATGACCAACATGTGGAAAAGCCATCTAGCTTAGACAAACTGTGTACTTTTTTTCACCAGTTTGGCAATGACTCTTTTTTTTTTTTATTTTATTGTGTGATTTTGATATGTGATTTAACTCTGTGTTTTGACAATAATCTGAACAAGTGACATCTTTAGTACGTGTTGCTTTAAAAGAGCAAGAAAAATATTAACTAAAACTTTAATGTCTTATATTTTCATTTTACTGACTGATAAGTGTCAACAATGCTTTTTAGATCATTATGAACTGATGTTATGCTTGCTGTCTGTCCATAGGCAGTTTCAACTATCAGAGTGGTCTACTATCCCCCATGTTGATTTTCATGTCATTTTACCATTATGCATCATGATTTTCTTAGAATGTGCATTAAAGCTTTACCTTATGTTTTGTTAGAGTCAAAGTGGTTCTACGTTTAGGATTTGTCATGCCTGACAAATCAAATAGTAGAATCTCATGTACTGGGACCAGTATACTGACATGTACTGCCCACCAGTACACTCCAAATTAACCCATGAGGGTTAATTAATCCATACTTAATGGAAGAAATTCAAGTTGAGTAAAACTCATGGGAAAAAAACAACCAACCAACCAAATGTTAAGAAGAGCAGCACTGAACTGCAAAGATTATACCTGGTCAGTGCCTCCGCCCAGCTCCGATCTCTCTGCTCACAGAAGAGAGAGGGATCTGCCTGTGTCCCTGCCAGCGCGACCCAGCTCTGTACCGATGGACCCTGCGGGTGCAGTGACTGTGGCTGCTGTGGGATCTTAACACTGCACTTAGAGTCAGTACTAAGCACTGCTAGAAATCAGGAGAATCATCTGTAACTCATATGTGACCTTTCTAGAAGACGGTTGTCATACACTATTAAAGGTTGCATGACTTTGTGGTCTATTGACTAAAAATTTTAATTTAAACCTTCAAAATATACAACACAGTGTCTGCAGACTATAATGCTAAGAGGCTTGTACTATGCCAGGTTGACTGACAAGATAATATATATTTAAATATAAAATGACAGTGGGGCTCCACCAGATTTCCCTGGAATTCAAATGGCAATTAAACATTACTCAGTGTTCTTCGTATCACAAATTACTGAAGAGATAGAACAATCAGCGAGGAAGCTTACAGCCAGGAAATGCCATTTACATAAAGTGATCATTAATAAGAAGTCAATACTTACCACACTGCAAATACACAGTTTTCTTTTTATAAAAAATTAAAAACAGGGCCATGGTATATGTCATTTCTCTACAGTGATGACTACTGTAGCTGCAAACAGCTATCAAATAAATATACTGCCAAATGCTATACTTGTGCTTGCCATAGAAATTAGAAAAGCTTACATACAACTAATAAATGAGGGCAGCATAAGTAGCTCCAGGCAATAATTCAGACTGTCCGATCGTGTCAGTTTTACAAACGGACTGTGACTAACAATAGCTCTCTAGTACCAGGAATAGTGAGAGCAGCTTGGGACAGGGTGCTGGATGTGGAAATTCAGGTTATGGGTTATCTCAGCTCTGCTACCTCAGATGTAAGCATCTTGCTTTTTCTAGTGTTAAATGTAAATGAAGACCCTGTTGGAGGCAACTAAACCTAGGTAGTATCAGGGAGGTCAGTGTAATATTTGAGAATAAAGAGCTGAATATGTATGCAAGTGTTTCTTGTATGTAGTGCAGTGGCTCAGATCTTCTGGAGGTTTTGGAAGAAATATGTTACTTTAAGATGCTGGGTTAGATTTGCAATATGAGGTAAAGATCATATAAGTCAACGTTAACCTGCGCAGGTGGCAGTAAGCATTGCATTTGCACTGAATAACACCATGAATTCACTGCCGAAGAGAAGTCATACCTCAGCATTTATATTGAAGATAAGATTAGTGGAAGTGAATAAAATAATAATCTAAGTGACAATATTTAAGAAAGAAAATAAACCACATGTTCCTATCAGTATACTGGAACAGGGACAAACTATCCTTAACATAAAATATAACAAACCTTTTTATTCAATTCCAAGGTGGTACTGGTTGGTAGGTTATTTCCACAGTTCAGTAAAACACAGGGTAGACTTGACAGAGGATAATCAAAACAAATTACTGTCTAAACTTAAATTCATTATAGCATTGGAGTGATAACCCTGTATCTAAGGTTGCACTGCCAGATTCAGACTCCTAAAATACTATTATAGCCAAGTAATAATGCTGAAACGCCAGTCATGTCTTCATTCAGGCAATATTCAAAGTAATTAACATCTTAATTAAAATTAATACCATAATTAATAAAAAATGCTTTATGATTTCAAATGTCCTAGCATTTGCCTTAACTGGAGGTGACTTATTTTAAAGATAAACTCTCAACAACCTTGAGGTTTCCAAGTGTCTAAACAGTGGAGTTTTTTCACTAAGGGTAAAGAATGGAAACTGCTTCTTTACACACATAGCTAAGAGAGAGCTTAATTTTCAGTCCTTGTGTGTAACATGCAATAGTATATACTTGAGTGAAGCAATATGTGCTCCATCTTGCTTGAAGATTATTCTAATTAATGCAAGTACTGTTTAAACCAGATGGAAGTCAGAATGTGATCTGTGAATTCAGTGTTATAGTGAGTGTTCTAGTCTTGCTGCTGAATTGGAGTAGGAAGTGTATGTGAGTCTAAAAATGAACAAAATTACTTTTTAAATAATTAACTTGAGATAGAATTTTTAAAGTAGCATAATTATGGCCTTTGGAAGAGGGGGCAGCCTCTCTTGAGGAGTACAGAGATGGAGTGAGTCTGTATCTGGAGAAAATTAGGAGAGCCAAAGCCCAACTAGAACTAAACCTGCCTACTGCTGTTAAGGACAATAAGAAATATTTCTGTAAATACATGAAGCTGGTGAAGGGCCTGGAGAGCAAGTCTTACGAGGAGTGGCTGAGGGAACTGGGTCTATTTAGTCTGAATAAAAGGAGGCTGAGGGGAAACCTTATCTCTCTCTACAACTGCCTGAAAGGAGGTTATAGAGAGGTAGGTGCTGGTGTCTTTTCACGAGTAACTAGTGACAGAGCAAGAGGGAATGGCCTCAAGCTGCACCAGGGGAGGTTTAAACTGGCCATTAGGAAAATTTTTTTTTACTGTAAAGGTTGTCAGGCATTGGAACAGGCTGCCTAGGGATGTGGCTGAGTCACCATCCCTGGATGTGTTTAAAAACTGTATAGATGTGGTGCTTGGAGATACGGCTTAGTGGTGGACTTGGTAGTGTAGGGTTAATGGTTGGACTGTGTGATCTTAAAGGTCTTTTTCAAACTTGATGATTCTATGATAATGAATACATACTTCATATGTGCCAGTCATAGTAAGTGTTTCTGTTCTAGGGGTTTCTAGAAAAGGGAGATACTTTTTCAAATGTCTTATTTTTGACAAGAGACTTTTTTAACAAAATGGCTCTTTCCCTCCCCCCTCCCCCCCCAAGGATTTCTATGGATTGTTTTGAGAAATTAACAAAAGTATAATCTTCCACTGAAATTGCTGATTTTTACTTTGCATTAAGAAATTTTTATGCTTGTATTTTCATCCTTTGGATCTGAAAAATTTAAATGTATACTGTAACCTGTTTTAAAATACTCTAAAAGAAAGAAGGGAAAAGAAATGGATGTTCCTCCACTGAAAAAAACCAAAACATTCTTCCAACAAATTTTGCAAAAATACCTGTCATTTCTAACATGCTTTATGGTGTATGTTTTCTAGTAGGAGAAGCAGTTTAAGATGGCACAGCTAGACTCTTTAACTGAAAACTTTCTCAGTCTCAAGGATAAATATTTTCTTGTGGCAGGGGAAGGTAACCACATTTGCAATTAGAAAAAAATCTATGTTCAGTCTTGAGAAATAAATGCATTATCAGAGGAAATGCCTTTATGAGTTGCATATAATCAAGATACTATTGAAATTACTTTGCCTTTTGAAATTTCTGTTATATATGCTCTGTAGAGAGATGGTCTAGTGTACGTGAGTACACTCTTCAACAAAACACCTAGGCTTTTCATGTCTTTTGTCCTCCTCTCTATTTTGAATAGATGGGATGTTACATTAGTTGGTGTTAGGAAACCATCATTATTTATACAGAAACTCTAATGATAATATTAAAAAGGGAATATTATCTCCTCAGAAGAATATATTACAAAAGTAACACTTGGCTGTATATTTGGAGGAATGATACAAACCTGTTAACCTTTGTGTCCATTATCGATTTGATTTAATCTAGTTAAGAGACAAATGAAATCATCTCTGATGAAATGCAGATGATCAAGAACTCGATATTCACAATTCTTTGTCAGTAATGGCTCACTTAGCAGTTAGGAGCATTATGAAATCTTTTAATACCTGTGTATTCCCTGGTGTCCTGGTAGAAGCCACTTACGATGTGGTTGCACTCACTAGCTCCGAGCCTTGCCAAGGTGGGCTGTCTGGCTTCAATGCAAGCCAGAAACGTGTTTTCCCAATTGAGGTCCTAAAATCTTGATGTGCTATATTGGCATGTCACCTCAGATCCTCACCTGCTTTTCATTGCAAGGTCGGTATAAAGCACTGTCAGAGCCACATCAGCCGTATGCAACTCTCTCATATCGTGTGGGGCAGGAGAGCTGGACAAATGTGAGTGCCTGTAGGAAGTGTGAGGCAGAGGAGTGTCAGCTTGAGTTTCTGGTTTGGAGACTGTGCGATGGGAGCCCAGGTTCTGACTATTTGACAGGGAAAGCCTTAACTGGTGCTGGTAGAGGTATCTGGGTAAGCTCATGTGTTTCAAATTGTTAGATAACGATATTTCTAGGATGATTAGCTATCTTTATTGCAATAGTAGCTATATGCCATCAACATTTAGTTTGTGTGCAACAGGCAAGATGGTGGTGTGGGGTGTTTTTTGGGAGTGGTGGAACTCATACTTTTATAGGTTTTTGCTAGATCCCAGTAGATTTTTCAAAGCTAAAGAATTAATCCTTAGAAATCAAAACCGTGTGGTATTGAGCTATTGTGGTAATGAGATTTCTGTTTTGTTTATATCAGGTTTGTGAGTGTGGCTGAGGCTATACCTGGTAGCTCTTGGTTTGTATGTGCTTTGGAGTTCTGGTAGCATGGATACACTGTGTAAAATCGTTATCCTAAAAAAAGTGGTAACATATGTAAGGAAGTTTTACTTGTGCATAATCTGTCTGCCTTATGTAATTTTCTTTTTAAACACTAAGGTACTGAAACCATCACAGAGATTTCTGACTTATGTGGAGAACTTAGAGCAGCTCAACAAGTTCTTTCTTTTTATGTACCCATTTCCCATTTCATTTAAGCAGACTTGGTATATACTTCATATACCAGTGTATAAATCCCTAAATATTATTCATGCATAAATTCTGTCTTGAAAGTATAACATTTATCATGCATACAACTTCTCAGTCAAACAGAAGTGTATTGTTAACTGTTGATTTAGTATAAAAATACCAAATATTGAGTATATAAAATATTGACTTTAGAATATGAAGTATACAGAAAAGTAGATGAACACTGCTTATGTGGGTTATAAAAGAAGGTTTAGACTTTGAGGTGACATATCATTAATGTGTCACAATCTGATTTTCTAGTTCGGTTGTTCACTATCAAAAAGTCAGTCTCATGGAAACATTTAATTTCAGAAAGTCACAGACTGTGGTCACCATGTGTACAGTGTATTATTATTATTGTCTGTTTTTATAGTTTGAAGGTGGTAACATCTAAGACACACTGAGATAGGCCCTGCAGCAGCATAAGGAAGCCAATCCCTACCCAAGGAGAGTTGCAATCTAACACGAGGTGATTGATGGGGAGATTAGGAGTCCAAAAAAAAGAAATAATAAATCATCAGTGCTCATATGGGCTCATATTGGTAAGATAGTAATGGGACCTAACTGTTAATATTTATGAATGCAACTGTCATACTGATGTGAGCAAGGAAGAAAATAGATATTTGAGCCTAAATTTTTAATTGCAGGTGTCTAATATAAAATATTGAAATTAATAGCTTGAGAGATGTGAGTATCTGTTACTATTCCCACTGAAATTAACTGGTGTAGAGGTCTGAGGGAAACTCTCACAATCATGCCTGAATTTATGAATTCACATTTGGAGGTGTTGGTCTCTATAACCTCTTCATGTATAAGTATGTTTCTTGGTATTTTTCACCTGGCAATTTCATGTAAAGGTTTATTATTATTATTAATTATACTTCTAGCAGTTTCTCATGTTTCTAAGAGTTTATTAGGAAGTCAGAGCAGGATGAATGGAACCATGGAGGACAGACCTATGTATATCCACAAACAGAAGTTAAACAGATCAGTTTTGCCAGGACCATGAATATATAAACCCTACACGGAGATCTGCAACATACTCTGTAATTCTCTTCCTGTTTAAGAGCAAAACTCTGGCTTCTAGGAAATGAACTCAAGAGCAGCTTACCGGTCTTTCTGATGTAGTAGCGTTCAGGACTTGATGCTTACAGGAATGAAAACTTGGAGGCTGTCCATTCTTCTGAAGGGTGCAGAGGGAATTGCCCTTTAGCACCTACAGAGAAGGAAAATCGAGACAGACATAAGTATTCTCAGATATAAATGCTTTAGATACTGTTAGCAAAGTTGTACCCTTCTCATTTACTCTTTGTCCCTTTCTGCCTTTCCACACAGCTTTCTTTCATGCATTTATTAAATATTAATTAGATGATAATGTACTCTATTAAATTACAGGAAACATTCCAGTGATTTTATGCTTTGAGTTTTGCAAAATCAGTAAGGAAATATATTAAAACACTAGTACAGATGTAGCAGAGTAATACTCATTTCTGCTATATATCTGAACTGAATTTCTGTCGTCATAAAACCTCTAAAAAATTGACATTTCTGCACAAATGGCATAATAAACAATAGAGTAATAAAAAAATGGAAGCACTTGTTCTTTCTGCCTTCTTGCTTAGTTAAGTCACCTGAAGGGTGTAATTGAAAGATAAATGTAAACAGAAAAAAAAATATAAATAATGTTTCAAGGTCAAGTATATGTTTGCAGATCTCTTCTAGCCACCTTACACACTACTTGAGTGGCTGCAAGGACTGAGAAGGGTGCTGTATGCCTGCGCTGAATTTTTGAGTGGCAGAGGGCTTCAATCCACAGTGGTTGTTTTACCTTAGTTTTTGTGCTCAGCCTCCTGAAAATGAGGTTTGGGAAAGTTGTCTTCATTGGAACTTGCTGAAAACCATCTAGAAACATCTAATTTACAATAAGCTTTGTGGCCTACATGGGTTTATGCTGATAGCATGGTAGTATTGCTCTGGAAGCTCCTTAGGTGGTTTCTTATGCTGTGCTGCAGTATGTGTCAACAGCAATGACTGTGTCTAGACACCTAGAGGTGTTTCCTACTTTTGGAGTCTGGCTGCGTATCCCACCTGTGCCTTGAATCCATACTCAACATAAACTTAACTGTGAAATTGTATGCTCACTTGGGTGTTCCTGAATTTATTTAATTTCTAACCATAATTGCAAATAGGATACAAGGCAGATGGATACAAATCACTCTGGATAAATAGTGAGATACTAAGTAGTGTAAACACACTGAGAATTTTGCATACTCCTTAGCAAGTCTTTGCTAGCAGCATATTGCAAGATAAATCAGCTAGCTCAATGGAACAAGACTGAAGACTTGGAATTCAGTAGAGGATAGAAATGGACACCCTTCCAATGTGTCTTCTCTGTCCCATACTTTTAAAAGTAATCTCAACCTCCTTCCTTGATGCCTGCATTACAGAAACATAGAATGGATTCAGTTGGAAGGGACCTTAAAGATTATCAAGTTCTAACCCTTCTCTGCCTTGGGTGGGGACACCTTTCACTAGACTGTGTTGCTCAAAGCCTCATCCAACCTAGCCTTGAACATTTCCAGTGATGGGGCATCCATAACCTCTCTGGGCAATCTGTTCCAATGTCTCACCACCCTCACAGTAAAGACCTTCTTCCTAATATCTAATCTAAATCTGCCCTCTTTCAGTTTAAAGACATTACCCCTTGTCCTATCACTACACGGCCTTGTGAAAAGTTACCCTCTGGCTTTTCTGTAGTCCCCCTTTGGGTACTGGAAGGCTGCTTTAAGGTCTCCCTGGAGCCTTCTCTTGTCCAGGCTGAACAACACTAACTCTTTCAGCCTGTCCTCATAGGAGAGATGTACCATCCCTCTGATTCTTTATGGCCCTCCTTTGTTCCCTCTCCAACAGATCATGTCCTGCTTATGCTGGGAGCCCCAAAGCTGAACACACTTCTCCAGATGGGATCTCACTGAGAGCAAAGTAGAGAGGCAGAATCATGTCCCTTTACCTTCTAAACACTCTTCTTCTGATGCAGCCCAGGATACGGTTGGCTTTCTGGGCTGCAAACACACATTGCCAGGTCATGTTGAGCTTGGACATGGAGACATTGATTTCAACTCCTTGAATGCAACGATCCAGACAATTCCATAGCCACTGAGTGGTCCATTCATCAAATCCCTGTGTCTCCAATTTAGAGAAAATAATGTGTTGTGGGAGTTCCAAATGCATTATAGAAGTCCAGGTAGATAACATCAGTTGCTTTTCCACTATCCACCAACACTGTGACCCCATCATAGAAGGCCAACAAATTTGTCAGGAAGAATTTGCCCTTAGCAAAGGCATGCTGGCTGTCACCATTCACTTCATTATGTCCTCCCTTGGGTCACTCTCTCTACAGGACAGTTTTTCCTTCTGTATTCCCTTGCTTGGCAGTTTGAAGATTTTGAGTTATTTGCACAGATCCTTCATTTCAAATATCCATTATGTCTTCCTGTCCTTCTGTGAGCTCTTCTGTCCTCTTTGTCTGCACCACTAGGTCACCTTCATGAGTAGCGCTATACAGCACTTCTGGCACAAAGAGATTCTGGCAGATCCTCAGCCTTGCAGGTTTGGCAACCTGTCACTTTTATGTCTGGAAAAGATATTTCTGTGAAGGCAGCTGCAAGAGTGTGCTACATACTCAGTTCACAACTTATTCAGGAAAGTGCCCTTAGAGAATAAAAGAAAGCTACTGTTTACATTTGTTGTGGCATTGTTATTGTTTTATCCGTTGTTAATTTAGAAGATGCTTGCCATGAAACCTATGTCATTTGAAGCATAAGTGCATATTATTTGCTTGAACAGTTACACTATCCCTTCTGTCATATGTACAGGTTACTTAAAGTGTTAGTTCCATTTTTCATTACTTGTTCTTTGTGCAGCTGCTAAAGTAAAAGCTTTGTCATTCATACCCGTGCTGTATAAGTTTCTGACATAGAAGAGAGTTAGTAACAGGTATCATTAGGATTCTCAAAAAGTTCAGTGTCTATTTTGGACTACATTGGTTATAAACCCTATATCCTGAACATGGACCCCACCTCATGAGTTCAATTCCAGAGCCTTCTGTGAATGAATTATCTCCTTGCAGTCAGCTTTTTTTTTTTTCATTGTTACTTTAATGTGTGTGCAATCTAAATGAAAAAAATAACATCCTGTACTCATAAGCAGAACATGATACAGAATCAGAGAGCAATAGTTCTACAACAGACAGAAATACTGTTGAGCTGCGTTAGATCCTATGTGACATTCATTAATGAGCATGTGAATTTTATCTGATACTGCTTTTTCTCCCAGTTGTCACCAGATGGACCACTACATTTATATAGCAGCAGTCACTATCTTACTTATACTTTATATTATTCATATTGTTTATATTATCTTGTGGTATGTTGACTCTGGCTGGATGCCAGGTGCCAACCAGAACCACTTCATCACTCCCCTTCTCAACTAACTGGACAGGGGAGAGAAAATATATTGAAAGGCTCATGGGTCAAGATAAAGACAGGGAGAGATCACTTACTAATTATCATCACTGTCAAACTTGACTTGGGGAAATCAGTTTACTTTATTGTCAATCAGACTGGAGTAGGGTAATGAGAAATAAAACCAAATCTTAAAAATCTGTTCCTCCCCCCCTTCCCTTCTTCCTGAGCTCAACTTCCCCCCCAGTTCCTGTATCTTCCCCCCCCCCAGAAGAGAGGAGGACAGGGAATGGGGTTGCAGTCAGTTAATCACATGTCTCTGCTGCTCCTTCCTCACTTGGGGGGAGGACTCCTCACACTCTTCCCCAGGTTCCAGTGTGGGGTTCTCTCCCGCAGGAGACAGTCTTCCATAAACTTGTGCAATGTGAGTCCTTCCCATGGGCTATTGGTTCTTCATGAACTGCTCCATCATTGGTCCCTTGCAGGAGTGCTGTCCTTCAGGAGCACACTGCTCCAGTGTGAGTCCCCCATAGGGTCACAAGTCCTGTCAGCAAGCCAGCTTCACTGCCAGCTTCTCTCTCCATGGATCAACAGGCCCTGCCAGGATCCTGCTCCAGCACAGGCTTCCCACAGGTTCACAGCCTTCTTTGAGCATCCCCCAACACAGGGCATAAGCCCTGGTTAGGGAAGTGGTTTTGGCCTCTCCCAGCACTGGGGATAACACCCAACACCCAGTTAGAGAAGTGGCCATGGCTCACCCCAGTGATTGGAGTGACCCGTTATTAGGGAAACTTCAGAATGTTCTGTGCTCAACTCTAAAGGAACCAGACAAACCGTTTGAGGGTACTTGGGTCCAGAGACATAGAACAGTCCCATTTCGCCCACCCTAAGAGTGTCAGACCTCCCCCAGTCACCAGTGGGACCCAGCAGTGGAGCATTCCCCTCCTGCTCCTTGCCCTGGCAGCACAGGCCATGCCGAAGAGTAGGAAGCACAGCTACCACACTGCTGGTCTCTACCTGGCCTGTCATCTGTTGCTTCTTCTCACCACCATCAACTCATTCCTCATTGGTTTTACTGGTTAATCATTAAATAGCCATTTCTCCACTATTGTGGCAGTATGGGTCAACTCAGAACCATCACTTATTAGTTGCCCAAAAGTGTTTTCCAAAGCTAGGCCTGCAAATTAGGCAAAAAAACCCAACAGAGTACCAGAGTACTGTTCTAAAATTCTTGTTTTGAATATGACAGTGACTGAATTACAACAAATAAGATCAGACTCGCCTGAAGACTGATTGTCACAAAACAACTCCCTTCAAAACCAGACTAGGATTATTCCCACCACTTTGTTCTTAGCACAGTGCATCTGAAAAAACTCTNATTGTTATTGTTTTATCCGTTGTTAATTTAGAAGATGCTTGCCATGAAACCTATGTCATTTGAAGCATAAGTGCATATTATTTGCTTGAACAGTTACACTATCCCTTCTGTCATATGTACAGGTTACTTAAAGTGTTAGTTCCATTTTTCATTACTTGTTCTTTGTGCAGCTGCTAAAGTAAAAGCTTTGTCATTCATACCCGTGCTGTATAAGTTTCTGACATAGAAGAGAGTTAGTAACAGGTATCATTAGGATTCTCAAAAAGTTCAGTGTCTATTTTGGACTACATTGGTTATAAACCCTATATCCTGAACATGGACCCCACCTCATGAGTTCAATTCCAGAGCCTTCTGTGAATGAATTATCTCCTTGCAGTCAGCTTTTTTTTTTTTCATTGTTACTTTAATGTGTGTGCAATCTAAATGAAAAAAATAACATCCTGTACTCATAAGCAGAACATGATACAGAATCAGAGAGCAATAGTTCTACAACAGACAGAAATACTGTTGAGCTGCGTTAGATCCTATGTGACATTCATTAATGAGCATGTGAATTTTATCTGATACTGCTTTTTCTCCCAGTTGTCACCAGATGGACCACTACATTTATATAGCAGCAGTCACTATCTTACTTATACTTTATATTATTCATATTGTTTATATTATCTTGTGGTATGTTGACTCTGGCTGGATGCCAGGTGCCAACCAGAACCACTTCATCACTCCCCTTCTCAACTAACTGGACAGGGGAGAGAAAATATATTGAAAGGCTCATGGGTCAAGATAAAGACAGGGAGAGATCACTTACTAATTATCATCACTGTCAAACTTGACTTGGGGAAATCAGTTTACTTTATTGTCAATCAGACTGGAGTAGGGTAATGAGAAATAAAACCAAATCTTAAAAATCTGTTCCTCCCACCCTTCCCTTCTTCCTGAGCTCAACTTCACCCCCAGTTCCTCTATCTTCTCCCCCCCCAGAAGAGAGGAGGACAGGGAATGGGGTTGCAGTCAGTTAATCACATGTCTCTGCTGCTCCTTCCTCACTTGGGGGGAGGACTCCTCACACTCTTCCCCAGGTTCCAGTGTGGGGTTCTCTCCCGCAGGAGACAGTCTTCCATAAACTTGTGCAATGTGAGTCCTTCCCATGGGCTATTGGTTCTTCATGAACTGCTCCATCATTGGTCCCTTGCAGGAGTGCTGTCCTTCAGGAGCACACTGCTCCAGTGTGAGTCCCCCATAGGGTCACAAGTCCTGTCAGCAAGCCAGCTTCACTGCCAGCTTCTCTCTCCATGGATCAACAGGCCCTGCCAGGATCCTGCTCCAGCACAGGCTTCCCACAGGTTCACAGCCTTCTTTGAGCATCCCCCAACACAGGGCATAAGCCCTGGTTAGGGAAGTGGTTTTGGCCTCTCCCAGCACTGGGGATAACACCCAACACCCAGTTAGAGAAGTGGCCATGGCTCACCCCAGTGATTGGAGTGACCCGTTATTAGGGAAACTTCAGAATGTTCTGTGCTCAACTCTAAAGGAACCAGACAAACCGTTTGAGGGTACTTGGGTCCAGAGACATAGAACAGTCCCATTTCGCCCACCCTAAGAGTGTCAGACCTCCCCCAGTCACCAGTGGGACCCAGCAGTGGAGCATTCCCCTCCTGCTCCTTGCCCTGGCAGCACAGGCCATGCCGAAGAGTAGGAAGCACAGCTACCACACTGCTGGTCTCTACCTGGCCTGTCATCTGTTGCTTCTTCTCACCACCATCAACTCATTCCTCATTGGTTTTACTGGTTAATCATTAAATAGCCATTTCTCCACTATTGTGGCAGTATGGGTCAACTCAGAACCATCACTTATTAGTTGCCCAAAAGTGTTTTCCAAAGCTAGGCCTGCAAATTAGGCAAAAAAACCCAACAGAGTACCAGAGTACTGTTCTAAAATTCTTGTTTTGAATATGACAGTGACTGAATTACAACAAATAAGATCAGACTCGCCTGAAGACTGATTGTCACAAAACAACTCCCTTCAAAACCAGACTAGGATTATTCCCACCACTTTGTTCTTAGCACAGTGCATCTGAAAAAACTCTGCTCTGCTCTCAGTAGGGGCTGCCACCTTCCCCCCACTATGTTGATTTTAAAGATTTCTTTGTCAAGGCTTTTGAATGAGAAATATATTGTATTTGTTACTTAACAAGCAAACACAACAGGTATCATAAGAACAGCTTCACAGTAGGCTTCTCCATTCATGTCACATAACAAAATGCACTCATCTTTTTGTGTGTGGCTTTTTTTTTAACGTGAATTTAAATACATTCAAAAACTAAAAACAAACAAAACAAAACAAAGGTAGAATAAACAGTCTCTGTAAAAGGTGCTTCCTTTGCCTGGGGTGGGGTGTTCACCCTAGGGGTTCTACACACCAAGACTCTGGCTTACTCTACAGGGCTCATTCCATCCAAGCAGATGAGAGAAGTCTTTTCCGTCAAATCTGCCTGAGTGGTGTTTGTCCATCCTTACCAATCTGCTCATGCTCCAACAAGACACATGGGAAACCAGTCAATGGACGCGCTGGTGCTGAGAGCATAGCACCAGCAGCCGCTACCCTCTCCCACTCATGCTCCTCCCTAGTGGGGATCTGGAACCAGGCTTGCTTAGGGTGGCTGTTCCTCTGCCCTTTTCTACACAGCATGGCTACCAAGGCCACTCGAAGAAACAGATGCCATGGCATCAATGCCATAGGACACATGGAAAGTATGGAAGTGGTCCTCCAGCTCCTGGGATGGGGGAGCCATCCACAGAAAGAGCTGCCTCTTTTTCCTCCATGGTTACTCTGGAAGTCTGGGCAACAGCCATCCCAGGCCCCTGGGAAACACCAGCCTTTCCAGGGAGCTAAGGTGCCTGGGCTTTAAACTGGAAGAGGGCAGATTTAGATTAGATATTAGGAAGAAGGTCTTTACTGTGAGGGTGGTGAGACATTGGAGCAGGTTACCAGAGAGGTTATGGATGCCCCATCACTGGAAATCTTCAAGGCTAGGTTGGATGAGGCTTTGAGCAACATAGTCTAGCGAAAGGTGTCCCCACCCAAGGCAGAGAAGGGTTAGAACTCAATAATCTTTAAGGTTCCACCCCAAACCATTCCATGATTCTATGATTCTACAATCCACCTGCTCCAGCATGGGGTCCTCCACAGGCTGCAGGTGGATATCTGCTCTACTGTTAACTTTATGGGTTGCAGAGCTCAGGCTGCCTCACCACAGTCTTCACTGTAGACTGCAGGGGAATCTCTGCTCCAGCACCTGGACCATCTTGTGCCCCTCTTTTTTCACTGACCTTGGTGTCTGCAGAGTCCTCTCACATATTCTCACACTTCTCTCCCAGCTGCTGGTGTCACACAGTTTTTTTCCCCTTTTTACAGAAGTGGTAGAAATGCTACCGCTGTCGCTGACAGGCTTGGACTTGGCCATCAGTGGGTCTTCTGTCTTGGAGCCAGATAGCATTTGCTCTGTCAGACAGGGGAAATTTCTATCAGCTTCTCACAAGCCACTTCTATCACCCCCCCCCAGCTACCAAAACATTGCCAAGAAAAACTAATATAAACATGAAGTAAACAGAGCTAAGTGAACAGAAGAACAGTACAGATACCCTGTGCTGGTTTATAAACACATGCAATGAAATCAGAAGCAATTGCACTGTAAAAGTAAAAAAGTGCAATATTTGTGTAAAGCATGAAACCCAAAATTGTATTACTGGTTTGGAGTAAAAGTGCAGTGACAACCTTTCTCACAAGAGGATTTTAGTGTCTGATTAATGGTGCTGTTTCTTGCTCTGATTTGAACTCCAAACCCAAATAGAAGAGAAGGTGTGCTATGTACT
>VWZY01007456.1:457763-476847 GCA_013399075.1 Chloroceryle aenea | reverse complement strand
CCCCCCCCAGCTACCAAAACATTGCCAAGAAAAACTAATATAAACATGAAGTAAACAGAGCTAAGTGAACAGAAGAACAGTACAGATACCCTGTGCTGGTTTATAAACACATGCAATGAAATCAGAAGCAATTGCACTGTAAAAGTAAAAAAGTGCAATATTTGTGTAAAGCATGAAACCCAAAATTGTATTACTGGTTTGGAGTAAAAGTGCAGTGACAACCTTTCTCACAAGAGGATTTTAGTGTCTGATTAATGGTGCTGTTTCTTGCTCTGATTTGAACTCCAAACCCAAATAGAAGAGAAGGTGTGCTATGTACTTGCTTGAGGGAGTGAAGGCTGGTCTAGTCAGCACTTCACCTGCATGACCCTTACATTTCCCTGATGGAGCACACAGGGTCCAGTTGCTCTCTTGCCGCCTTCTGTATGGGAGGAGGAGTAGACTACCTCTTGCTTAGTATGCATGCACTTAGCTCCTGTTAATCCTTTCGGGAGTTACACTGTGGTATCAAAGTAAGTATATACTTTTAATCTCTAAAGCAGCACTCTTAAGATGTAACTGGAATTTATAGGTCTTATCAATTTGCAGCAGTGCAGGTGAATAAAGAGAGTCTTTAAAATAAAGCATCTGCTGACTCAGCCTAGATAGAGGCTTGGGAGTAAAACTGAAAATTCAGCAATGTGAGGTCCTCCTCATCTAACAACTGATTGAAAGTATTACCCTTTTCCTGCTAATCCTCAGAGAATGGTGTAATGTAAAGAGTTTGAGATCTGGGTGTCTAAATAACAGGAGATCGCTATTTTTTGGAGACCCTTTAAAGAGTAGCTCCTCAGGGTATCCTCCCACAGCTGACAGGGAGAAACTAAAAATACTAAGGTTTACTTTACATCTGAAAGCTAAGAAAACTGTTCAAGTAAATTCAGTAGAGCTCACTAACATGGAGACAGTTCAACTGTATTCTGTTTGCTGTGAAAGGGTGGTAGGAGCATCTACACTTGATCGCTTTTATATATTTTTTTTTTGGGACAAGTAAGATTAGGTAGTCATCACAATTTGAATAATAGCTATCCAAATAGCTCACTGCCAATATATGTTGAGTAACAATATCATTGTGCAACATCAAATTTATGTAATATGCTATTGTCTGATGATAGATAATAGAAATGCCAGTTTGTTGTATGGTACGGATGTGCACAATTTGAATCCACATTTGAGGGCTAAACTTCATTAAATGAAAGATCACTTCAACCCACAAATAATTATAGTACCCCTCCAATCATCCAAATGGTTCAAATGTTTGCTTAATGCTTGTGCGTATGTTGAAAAATAAATCCTAACATACAGCGTATGACTGAACAGAAAAATCAGAGATGCTGTTCCTGCTAATAATTTAAAATCAAGATCCTTTCAGAAAATTATGTTTATTTCCTTAGGTATTGGTGATATGGTGGGGAATAGGAAAATGTACAGTGGAATAAGAGGGCCGATACATAGAAAATAATACTTCATACAGTTAATAAAAAAAGTGATCATGTCTTGAAAAGCTGAAAATGTTCAATGTGGGTTCTGATATTCTGCTGTTAACTGATTTCTAATATCTTGTGCTTGATTAATTATTTCTATAAAATAATGGTATTACAGTTGCATCACAATATTTTTTTTTTCTTTCTAGTTGTCTAAAACCATTCTGGTTTTTAGGCATTATTCAGGGTGCTCTAAGAACTAGAATCTTGTTCTTAGTTGTCAGTCAAAGGTTTTTTTTATGTACTGTTCCAAAGTGTTACTTCCTGAAAGAAAGGAACTGAGGAACTGCATTCAATTTTGTGTGACCCTACTGGAACCAATTTCTTAGTTTTAAAATATTAATTAACACTGAATGTTACATTTTAAGGATGCAGAAATTCCATTTCTGGGTTTTGTTTTCATAACTCATTACATATTGTTTTCAACTAAAATGTATACCTATCTATTAAATTCCTGCTTCACCATGTAGAATGCAAAAAAAAAGCACTATGAACAGAATTCCATAAAGTAAATATTGCCTGGAGTTGTAGATGTGCAGGCATTTTGAAATTGCAAATGCAGTGAAAAAAAGTGCAAGAAAAAAACTCTTTTCATGAAGATTTTTATGGAGGAATTTCCTGGATCATTAGCTGCCTCTCCTCATTCATAATACAGAAACTTAGTGAGATGCACCTGTTATTGCTGATGAAAGAAATCACACTCCATTTTTTCAACTTCCTGAAGTTTAACATATCCATACTATGAATAACAGCTTTTACAACAAAAAACTGTGTGGGTTTATTCAAAAGGCTGATAACATGAGATAAAATACCAGAACAATTAAGTGTATGCATAAATCCAGATAACAACAGAGTGAAAAAAAGGTCTTTAAAAATCTTTATGAGCCTGGAACATGTTTTGATTACTGTTCTATAGAGAGAAAATACTTTCATAAGAACTCATGATATCTGCAGTTAAATTACAAAGAAGATGACATTACACAAAATGAAGAGACATAAATCTGAAGTTTATGTTTGTGACTTCAGAGTCTAGAGATCTGCATTTCATTTCAAAAGTGAAACAAAAGCTGAATTCTAAATAAGCTACTATTCATTAAAATTTACATATATACATGTAACTGGAAGTGAATGAAACAGTAGAAAAACATAGTTTGCCTTAAAGAACTGTCTATAAACTTTCTATGTGTCAACTTGCAGTTGATGTGCTTTGTGGACCACAAAATGCAAAGCAGGTTCAGGCATGGGTCAGGAGACTTCAGTACAACATTTTTTTCTGTGTAGCATTGGGAAGTTTTGGTGTCAGCTTGATGCCCTGGGAGTGGCATCTGTCCTTTTCTGGAACTAGCTGCTGATAATTTTAATGCTGGTAACCCAAATTCATGTTGCAGCCTAAGACTACTGTTGTACAACTCGGTGTGCAGGTGACTGCTGCCTTCCCTATTCCCCTGACCTTTTTCTTGTTTGAGTGTGGAGTCATCTATGTTAGATTGAAATGCATTCACTGTTGATTTAAGATTTAAAAAAAAGATTTTGCACTGGGCATTGAGTTTAGGAAGCACTCATGGGTTCCATTTAGTTTGCTTTGCTGTTGTCATGGTGATCTTTGGCATGGAGGTGGTAAAAAATGGCCTGAGGTAATAACATTTGCAGCTCTTCCAGCTGCTTGCAAAGTAAATATGTCTGTGACCTTAGAGTCTAGAATGTAGCTTTTTAATAAGTAGTGAATTGCAGTCCCTGAAATAAATTCAAATTTTAAAAATGAGACCTTTAAAATGTGCATTTATTTAATTCGATAGGATCATATTTTAATTCCAGTGTGGCTAATAGTATGGAATGTAACTGCACGTTTTTGCTTTGAGAATGTGTATCTCAGTTCTTTGCTTTCCCTGGGCAGGCTGTTAAGATCCTTTAATCCTCCAGGTCCAGCAGTAGAGACAGTCTTGTAAACATGAGAGTTTTCTCCATAAAACTGTCCTTGAAAAATAAATCTAAGCAATTAGCCTCCTATCACTGTGCTCAGCACTTACTTCTGCAAATATTATGTTTCACTATTCAATGGGTCTAATTTAGATTATTTCTTCTGATCAGGGCTGCAATTTCTCTGTCCTTTTACATCTGCAGTGCTATTTAATGATGTCATATTATTGACCTAAATCATAACTTATCAGATGGGTTTGTCCAGTAAGGTTCTTTGAGGCTGTCTGATTACAAGGTGAGTGGAATGGGGAGAAAAAAATGCTTGCTGAAGAAGTGGAAAGCTTAAAAAAGCTTTGCATTTTCTGAGGTGCTATGTGAGGTAACTGCGAAGAGTAAAGGAATTGTGTAGTGTGTGCAAGACCTTCAGTTTCTTTTGCAATGCCTTAAAGGAGTGTGAAAGAATTGGAACATTTCTCAAGATTTCTGTTTCAGAGCTGTGCTCAAAGGCTCTGTAAATAATGTTCTATTGGTACAGAAGTACCAAGATAATAGGAGACTCTTTCAGCAGACCCAGATTTCCTTTGTGCCCACATATGTTGCTACTTAGGCATGTGAAATGACCTGAAAATGGGCATAGCCAACAAGATGACATGTGGCCATGTCCATTGGGATCTGGGGTCACATCTGTCACTATACATTGCATTATATTATCTCTGTGCAGCTAAGAAAACTCTTGTCTTACATCTCAAAATACTCCTTCTTTTAGATGATGTTTCTGTCTTTATCTAGCCATTCTTACATGACTTCACTCGTCTTAAACTAACAAGTGTATTCCTTCAGCACTGGAAGAAGACCCACAAATATATCTATCACTGGCCTTAATTCAGGCTATGGGAATGTGTCAAGCTGGTTGCTGCAGAACTGTCCCAGTAGTTAAATCTGTCAAAAGCTGATGTTTCATTTCTCTATACATTTCTCTGTTCACATCTCCAAACTTGAAAGCAGAATCTTAGAGTTCTGTGAGTCTGTGATCTCTTTTTTTTACTGAGAGGTTGAAAGCTTAGTACAGTTCTGGACTAGGCTTTTCATCTTGGACAAGTTGTATCTGAGCCTTAGCCTGCATGGCAAAGCTGAAACAAATTCTAGTTAGTGATCACTGATTGATCAGTGTGGCCAAGAAGACCAGTAGTATCCTGGTGCATTAAGAATAGCAGGTTGATGGAGGTTCTTCTCCTCCTCTACTCTGCCCTAGTGAGGCAACATCTGCAGTATTGTGTCCAGTTCTGGGCTCTGAGTTCAAGAGAGACAGGGAACTACTGGAAAGAGTCCAATGGAGAGCTAGAGGGAACACATCACTTATGAGGAATGGCTGAGAGCCCTGGGGCTGTTTAGTCTGGAAAAGAGAAGACTGAGAGGGGATCTTACCAATCAGTGTTTATCGATATCTAAAGGGGTAGTGTTAAGACAATGGGGCCAGTCTGTTTTCAGTAGTACCCAGCACCAGGACAAGAGGCCTTGAGCACAAACTGGAACACATGAAGTTCTACCTTAACATAAGGAAAAACTTCTTTACTGTGAGGTTGAGGGAGAACTGGAACAGGCTGCCCAGAGACGTTGTGGATTCTCTTTCTCTGGAGACTTTCAAAACCCACATGGATGTGTTCCTGTGAAACATACTGTAGCAGGGCGGTTGGACTTATGATTTCCAGAGGTCCCTTCCAATCCTTACCATTCTGTGTTTCTGTGAACTGAGTTGACTTAATGAAAGAAGTTACAGAGGAAGATCAACAAGCTGCTGTCACTGGATTTGAATGTAAGATGAAGGCCCTCAGCATGCATATTGTTTGCTTGGGAAAGATGGGGGGTTGGCAGGTGTAATGTGTGGGATTTTTTGACAAGAGGCACTCCTGAAGTTCTCCATAATAACTTCTCCACAGTCAGGATTTCTATGACTTGAACTCACACAGGAGGACTAGAGGGCAGTCAGACAGTTGTTCATTGTGCATCTACACTCTCAGTTTCAGTCTGGTCTTAAAAGTTGCAGCTAGCTGCACTTAACCATACATCAGTGCCTCTATGGGTAATAATCGGGATGGCAGAGGTCTGGCATTTAACAAAGACTTTTTATTTCTGAAGAGCTTTCCTGAGCGAAGAATAGTACTTGAATAATTTGCTGCCAATTAATTCTTACTTTGCCCCAGTATGAAAATTGTGGAGGGGGAGGAACCTACATTTTTAATTGTCTCAAACAAAATTGAATCATTCATGGAGTTAACCACTTATTTCATAATTATAAATGATGCAACATGCAAGAAGTTTGTTTTTCACTATTTTTTTGTAACTGTTTTGCTTTCTACTATTTTTGTAACTTGGTAATTATAAACAAGTATTATTGATGATGGTTTTAAACCAGAAATGTATAGTAGTTTATTTAGCATCTATTGCTTTTTCTTTAAGATGCTTTAAGCTACTGGAAAAATTATTTACTATGTCACAGAATTTCCTGCCTTATTAGTTAAATGAAAGTATTTCCCTACAGATATTTTCACATGTAATACTATTTCCCATATTTCACAAGTTGTTTGCAGTTTAAATTTAATCATATTTGCCTTTCCATCACTGAAGCATTTTAGAATTACCTTAGAGATCTAGATCTTATTTGGATATTTATAGCGTAATTAGATTTGACGTATTGTACTTTGTTTATCTCAGTTAATGCCTAAAGGCTCGAATCTGATCTGAGGTCTGCAGAGGCATAGCACCAAATTTGGAATAATCTCTCTACTGGAGATGCTAATAGCAGTCTTCATTCAAAATAGTCACTCGGCTCTCCTCCTGTCTCCTAAAATGTGTTAAGTTGGAAAGATGTATTTGTATTTTGTTTAGAATGAGATCATGGCAGGAAGTGGAGCTAGTCTACAGGAATTTAGTCTTTTGTCCTGGTGCTCTCCATATATATTATTGTATAGCTAGCATATGAGTATATTTTATTTACTGGAATAAATATGTTTTTGAACCTTTAAATATCCTCTGCCACAAAGAGATCTGATCACTTGTACTTTTGCTTTTTATTTCTTCTATTTTTAGTTATGCAGAGATCCAGATATAAAATTCGGCATTCCTGCAAAGTCAGTCTGGACTGGTGACACTCCACAGAGAACTTTCTTCTTAGGAATCAATGAATCAATTATCACCTAGAATTTGTAGTTTACTCCCAGTAAATAAAAAATATTTTGTTTATCTTTCTTTGTGTTAATTTTCTAAGGATAATTCTAGGAATGTGACTGCCATGAATTCACATTTTTCTTTGCTATAAAATGTTTGGCATGGTCTTATGTACTCTATCCATATCCATACCATATCCATAGCTGATATCTATAGCGTGGTATGACATGATACCTATCAGCTAGTGCTGTAGTACTAGAAAGAGTATTGCAGTATGTATTGGCTGGTGATGCATCAATTCTTACTGCTGGGTTCTGTTTGGAGTACGCTGAATTACAATGTGGAAATTGTTTTGTTTATGTTGGAAAAACTGTCATCATCCTCTCCCCTGACACATATTTTTATCAGATGATTTGGTCACTTAATAATCTCCGTACCCAAGCTGGTTTGCCATGTCAGTTGTGAAGGCTGGTCGTGTTTGAAAGCAGAAACACTTAGCTGGCTCACAGTGGCTTGTCCACATTGAGAAAAAGGTGTGGGGAACCTTCCTGTGTTCAGCTCTGAGAATGGAGTATATTGCAGGAAAACTCTGATATAGGTAGGTTCACATGTGTTCTGCTTTTGGATGAAACCCTGAAATATTTGTTTTCCTGAGGTTTTCCTTTGGTAGAGAAATGCCAGGGGAACAGAGAGACCTGCCAGGAGCTGACAGTGCTTGCAGGAATGCTGATAAGGCCTAGGTATTGACAGGTGACCACATCTATAAAAGAAACTCTTGGGGATCACAGCAACAAGAGTGGGCAAAACAGAGTGTGGACAGCAGCCAGAGCATGGTACGGCAGCTGGCATGGCAGTTGGCATGGAAGGGCTCTGGCAGGTCTTACCAGGGAGTGATTGTTTCCACCCGGCCATGGCCTCTCTGAATTCTGCACACATCACAACTGCTGCAGCTTCCCNCTGCCTCCCTGGAGCCTGAGTTAAAGATGTGGTGATAAAACCTCCTACCTTGATATGGCTCTCAGTTTATTACCCTTTATCAGCTTTTCAGGCCAGCAGCAATGAAGTGTCCAGCTGCAGGGAGCAATAAGGGAAGAAACAGGAAGACCCATCAGATCAACACCTGGCTCTGAGCCTGGTGTCACCAGCAGGACTTAGGGTTTTTTTGATCATAGGTGGGCTTACACAACACCAGGCCTGCTGGAGACAAGTGGGTCACACCTGCCTCAAAGGGGGAAAAAGATTTTTTGCACAGGAGTTGTCAGGACACATAGAAAGAGCTTTGAACTAAATTTGAAGGGGGAAAGGGATAAAAACAGCCTTTCTAGAGATAACCCTGTGCATGTCACATTGGTGTTTGGGGGACGGTGAGCTATCAAGGTCCTTTGGTCTGCCAGCTCGGTGGAGGAAGTGGATGGAGTGTCATGTAATAGCAAACTCAAAAGGGATATTGATGGGCTAGAAACCACAGTAGTGTCTGGGAATGATCAGGTAGTAATTAGCCTTCTCCCCCCATAAAGATGATGGGATCAATAGCCCAACTGAAGTGCATCTACACCAATGCACACAACATGGGAAAAAAACAGGAGAAGCTGGAAGCTGTTTTACAGTAGGAAAATTATGATGCAGTTGTCATCATGAAAACATGGTGGGATGATTCACACAGCTGGAGTGCTGCACGGGATGGCTATAAGCTCTTCAGAAGAGCCAGGTCAGGAAGGAGAAGTAGTGGAGTGGCCCTGGATGTTAGGGGAAGCTTTGGTTGTCTTGAGCATAATGATGGTGATGATAGGCTTGAGTGTCTGTGGGTAAGAATCACAGAGATCCTTCCTGAGTAACTCGATCTTCTATGGCAAGGTGACCTGCTTAGTGGATAAGAAAAGGGTGTGGATGTTGTGTATCTGGACTTTAGCAAAGTTTTTGATACTGTCTCCTACTGCATTTTCCTGAGGAAACTGTCTGCTCATGGCTTGGATAAGCATACACTTCACTGGATTAAATATTGCATAGGTGGGCTTGTCCCAGAGAGTGTTGGCCAATGGAGTTAAATCCAGTTGGTAGCTGGTCACAAGTGATGTTCCCCAGAGTTCACTACTGGAGCCAGTTCTGTTTAACATCTTTATCAATGACCTAGATCAGGGTACCCTCAGCAACTTTGCAAACAATACCAAGTTACGTGGGTGTGTTGATCTGCTTGAAGGTAGGGAGGCTCTACAGAGAGATCTGGATGTGATGGATCATTGGGCCAAGACCAGTGGTATGAGGTTCAACAAGTCCAAGTGCTGGGTCATAAGAACCCCATGAAATGCTACAGGCTTGGGGAAGAATGGCTGAAATCTGCCTAGAGGAAAAGGACCTGGGGTCTCTGGTTGACAGTCAGATGAATATGAGCCAGCAGTGTGCCCAGGTGCTCAAGAAGACCAATGGCATCCTCATTTGTATCAGCAATAGTGTGACCAGCAAGACTAGGGAAGTGATCAACTCCCTGTAGCTGTCAGTGATGAGGCCACAACTAGAATACTGTATTCAGTTTTGGGCACCTCACTACAAGAAAAAAGGTGAGGTTCTGGAGCATGTCCAATGAAAGGCAACAAAGCTGGTGAAGGGTTTAGTGTTACGAGAAGTGGCTAAGGGAGCTGCAGTGGATTAGCCTAGAGAAAAACAGGCTTAGGGGAGACTTCTCTCTCTACGACTGCCTGAAAGATTGTAGTGAGGTGGGTGCCAGTCCCTTCTCCCAAATAAGAAGTTTACACGTAAGAAATTTAGATTGGTTATTAGGAAAAAGTTCTTCACTGAAAGTGTTGTCAAGCTCTGGAACAGGCTGCCCAGGGAAGTGGTGGAGTCACCGTCCTTGGAGGTATTTAATAGATGTGTAGATGTGGTGCTTAAGGGCATGGTTTAGTGGAGATCTGGTGGAGCTGGCTTAAAGGTTGGACTTGATTATCTTGATAGTGTCTTCCAGTAAGATCAATTCCATGATTCTAATATATTTGTCAGAAAAACACATCTGGTACTACATCTCTGATGTGTGTTGTACTCTTGCCAGTCTTTGCTTTTGCCTAATTTTGGTATTGTATAATGCAACCTATGGAATCCAGTTCTTAGGAAGTCTGTTTCTGCTTCTCAATTTTCTTTTTGTGGCATTTAAACCGTGATTAGAGTAATTTAAACATAATGGCCAATCTTTGTGACAGCTATCACTTTTGTGAAAGATGCCCTTTTAAAAATGTGTAAGACTCTCAAAATTTGTATGTATAGGCAACCTCTTTGAAGACATGTAATGCATTTGTGGATTTCCTTAATGCGATAAAGCAGGGGAGAAGTATTTTTGAATTATCTGTTTGTGACACAGTCCTCTATAAACTTGTCCAACATTAAGTCCTTCCAACGGGCTACAGTTCTTCATTAACTGTTCCAGCATGGGTCTCTTCAGTGGGGTGTAATCCTCCCAGGGATGGACTGCTCCAGTGCAGGCTCCCCTCAGAGTCACAGCCTTCTTTGGGAGCAGTCCTCTGCTCTGGTGTGTGGTCCTCCACAGGCTAAAGGGAGGCCTGTTGTCTACCATTATTATCTGTGGGCTGCAGGGCTTCAGCCTGCCATCTCACCATGGTCTCAAGACAATCTCTGCTCTGGCTTGCTTCCTCTCCTTCTTCCTCACCGACCTTTGTGTCCACATTTTTGTCTTTCTCACATCCCATCCTTCTCCAAAACAAAAGAAGCCGTCCAGAAGTTTTTTTCTCCTCTCACATAGGTTATCACAGAGCCACTTCCACTGTTGATAGTCTTAGCCCTGGACAGCAGCAGGTCCAGCCGGGAGCCAGGGAGCTTCTAGAATTTTCTTACAGAAGCCACCCGCTCTACCCCTTTCATCCCCACCCGCTACCAAAACTGCACCACAAACAAACAAGACACTATTCAAACAGTTTGAAAATTTGCAGTTGTGTTTCGAAGGTTATTTATAAAGTTATGTTTTTCTGGAAAACCAAATTTTCCACATGCTAATGTGGATGTTAAATTAAAGTCTGCTGACATGCAATACAGGTTTGGGCTACACTTAAAAGGAACACTACACATAAAATATTCTGTAATTCTCATAAAAATAGGGGTACACAGGCTGATTTTTCTGTTCTAACCTTTAGATGAGGAATGCTAGTTTAATATTCATAAGGCAGAGGGTAATGTCTTGCTTTTCAACTTTGAGTGCACTGTAGAAAAAAATGAATGGTGCTGAAAATTACTGTTTCTATAGAATTTAATTTCTTATCAAACTGTTTATATGGTTTTGGAGAAATATGGCTTTATTAAGAAAAGACAAATTAATATCCTTTACTCATTATTCAGAGGTTCTGCATACACTAATTAGTACTATGTTACTTCTCAAATATTCAAATTATAGTGTACAAATAAATTTTAATTGCTAAAGATTTATACAGAAGTCATTAATTTCTTTATTACAGAATGTTGATACTTGGAAAATTATTAATGCAGTATTTTAGACAAGAATAGGACAATAATTATTGTTACTTTTACTGTTCCAGTATTATCCAAAGTTTACAGAGCCCTTTAGAAATGCAGAAGACAGCACAGCCTTTATCTTAAAAAATGCATAAGGCAGCGAGAACAGATGTAATATGCAGAGAGTCAGATTCATGCTAGGCAAATATCTCATTATGTACACGTTTGCTCTCGTCTGACTTTAAATTTAACACATTTGTGGTATTTAAGCCATTGCTATCTGCACTGATCCATCTAAGTCAGGAGTGACCAACCTGTGTCTCTAGAGGAACCTGTATGCAGTCCCCTGCCAGGGTTCTGTACAGCAGCATGGAGAGACTGCCCATCACAGACATCACTGCAAATTGAAACCCCACAGCTAGTGGCTGATGCTGAGGCCAGCCGGACACCGGAATGATACACTCACACCCAGCTGCATCTGGTCTGTTGTTGGAAACGCTCCTGTGTCATCCTTTTGGGTGCAAACAAATCCATTTGAGAGCTCTGAACTTGCTTTCTTTCTCCTAGCCCCCTACAGGAATGTGCTGTCTTCTACTTTCACCCTCATGAAGCTGCTGATAATGTTGCACGTAGCAACCGGGTGTTGGCTTACTTCTAGCCTTTTTCCTCCAACAGTTCTGGCTAGAAGAACATGGGTTTCGTATCTCTGCATATCATGCATATTGAGAGTGGCCATAGGGAAGAAGAATGCCGTCAGGAGACACCTGGCAGGGAATGGGGAGCTTTTCCAGATGATCCCATTGTTGTCAAAGCATGGAGGGAAGTGAGGGCATCAAGGAGGACTTTGTGGTTATTTGCTTTCAATTTGCTACAGCTGGAGATCTCAGAAGTAAGGCTGGTGAGAGCTCAGAGGTGAGGCTATGATGAGAAGTAGCAAGGGACACCCTGTCAGAGATGACTCTTTATGTGGACCAGAAAGGAATAAGTGTGATTTTTGTCAGGCCAGTGTGCAGGCATCTCTCTGAATCGAGTTGCTGAAGGTACAATGGGAGGAGAAAGAAAATACAACATCTTAAATACAATGTAAGCAAAAAAAGTAGTAAGTATCAGGGATGACTTGTGTGGGTGAAGTACATGAGGAAAAGCACTTAAAATTATGTTGGGCTATGTTAGAACTGCCTAGAGAAGCATAGGTGATCCTGGGCATAACAGAAGAGCTCTGTTTTGCCATGATGCGTTTGAGCAGATACTGTGAAGTTATGAGTTAGTTGATCTATGGAATTGAATAAATGGAGACAGGCTGTCATTGAAGAAGCAGTCTTGCTTTGAGTCGCCTATACAAGACTGTTCAAACAGTGTTTGAAAAGCAAAGTTACAAAAAAATTAGAAAAAAGACAGCTTCAAGAGAAGGGATTTAAGAAAAAAAAAAAATCATGTGAGGCTTGGATATTGTGGAAGAGAGTGAATGAGCAAATTTGGGTAGACAACTGCATTTGGCTGAGCTGAAAAAATAGAATGACCATTCTCACTTTTTTCCAGTTTCTCACTTGCTATTTAACATGTCAATTGGTTTGAATTTACAACAGCTGAAAATCTAACTGATTTCAATACTGAAATAGGGTGGCATAGGTAAAATGGACAGAGACACTCAATAAATAACTTATTTGACTATAATATATTATTTATAAAGGGCTATGCATGCAAAGTGCTAAGCACCTTCCATTTCAATAACAAGCCTGCAGGAGCTACTCATAAAAGCAAGTCAGTCTAGCAAGAAAGGAAACCACATTAATCGGAAGGATTTACCTCAGTAGGTATGGTGGTTTTTTGTTGCCTTATTGACATGAACCAGCTTTGTAGTGGTACCTGAGAGAAGTCTTTAAATAAATCAACGCAAAAAATAACTATGCCTGTATGGAACTGGTGGGGGGGAAAGAAAGAAAGAAAGAAAGAAAGAAAGAAAGAAAGAAAGAAAGAAAGAAAGAAAGAAAGAAAGAAAGAAAGAAAGAAAGAAAGAAAGAAAGAAAGAAAGAAAGAAAGAAAGAAAGAAAGAAAGAAAGAAAAGATAGTAGAAGTCCTTTGCTACAGATTCGTTAAAATATGACTTCTGTTTAAGGCTGTTGTCTATAAGGTTAAAAAAAGAAACCACAGCTGTGAGGCAGATGAACCTGAAGATCTGGTTTGTGCAAGGGGCATTAACTGAGATTGGACCATCTAGGAAACATTTTACGTCAAGTAATTATTTATATAAGGTACCACATTCACACCAATAGCAAGCAAATGGAAGCTGTTGCAGTTGTAAATGGTTTACAATCACAGCCATGATTTGTAGGATTCTACACTGGGTCATATATGCACAAGTTCCCCAACGTCTTGGGCTGACTGCTGCAGACTGTGCTTTGGATCAGTAAAAACTGTCTGGTATCAGGTTTGTCTACACACTGCAATGTCTGGATAGGTCCTTTATATTCATCTTAATTATGCCTTACTTAAATTCTGTCCTGCGTGATAATACAATTTGTGTAAGCCTAAATATATTTTCTAACCTTCTATTCTTTAAATGTATGCTATTACTTTTCTACCCTAAGTGTTTTTCTCACTGCATACACATCAAGGAAGCAGATTTAAAATGTATGAGTTTTTTTAGTTTTCTTTCTCCTCTCCCTTCTTCTCTTCATATATTGGTTTGTTTTTGTTTTATTTTCTTATAAAAAACCACCAACTTATGAAGACTGTGGTGGGTTGACCTTGGCTAAGGTCCAAATGCCTATGAGCTGTTCTCTCACTCTTCCCCCCAACAGGGAACCAGGAGAAAACAGTATTTATAAGTTTTGGGTTGGGATACAGAGAGGGATATTGCTTACTAATTACTGTCATGGGCAAAACAGATTTGACATGGGGAAAATTAATTAAGCACCTTTTCCTAGGCTCGATTGGACTCCTGCTCTCCTGAGTCCTTTCCCCCCACCCTGAGCCATGCAACTACCCTCTTGGCTGCTGGGCTCACTGATGCCCTGAAGTGAGACCACTGGAGGCGTCTGGAACAAGCTGTGCCTGGCACAAGGTGGCCTCTCCTGCCAGCAACTGGGCAATGCCATCCCATACAAAGAGTTACAATTCAATGAAAACATCCAAAGGAATAGTTTTCTTCCTAAACCTCAGTACATTTCCCATTCTGTTTTCCAGTTCTTTTACACTAAACCTTTTTACTGTGTGGGTCTATGAAAGCACACTCTATTTATATAAAGTTTATATTCTTCAAATTATGTTATTTGATTCCTAGGTTGCTGTTGCTTGTTGCATAAGTTTCTCTTTTCCCCATGGTTGTTCTCTCTGTACTTTTTTCCCCCACAATCAATTCTTAAATACGTTTTACTTCTCTGCATTTTTCAGAATTACTCTGCCTTTTGGTCGACTGTTAGAACTTCCCCATAGCTGTTATTAAGTATAACAGGGCTACTCCACATCACTAGGTCTATTTGTTTCTTCCTCTTTTCATGTGCTAATGAACCTGGGTGATGCCCAAGTTGTTGCCACAAACCATGTTGGAGCCTCTTCTATGGACAGCACTTCCAGTTCCAGCTTTCTTCTTGCTATGGTTGTCCATTGCCTTAGGGAATAAACTTGCACTTCTTGTTGGGCTTCTTTTTTTTTTTGTTTGTTTTACATGGGCAAGATTGCTCTCTTCAGCCTTAGACATTTGGTTGTACAGTGGCATAGCTATACTACCTACTTGACATTGTGCACTTCTTTTAGGTGAATATATCTTACCATTTTTTCCAGATACATAGCATTTATTATATATATTATATTTTATTTTGTATCATACTATACATGATAAAATTTCTTCTTCTTATACTTTTAACTACCATCATAAATAGTTTAGCAGCATAAAATGTCATTCCCAGACTCTGGCACAGTACCCTTGATTGAAAATTATAAATGTTTCTCCTTACTACATGAGCTATTCTATATTCTGATGATTTTAACCTTTTTCACAACTACAGATAGAGTCTTCTGTCAATAGGACAGCTGAGATTAAAAATGGGAATATTTAGACCCTGAAGCTGAATTTTTGAGGGGAGCTTGGTTAGTCAGACTTTCCTCATCTGAGGAAAGCATAACAATATAATAGATGCTATTATATCTTTGTTGAGTCCATCGCCGGACAGCTTGTGAGCCAGACATATGCTGAGCAATGAATACCTGATTTCAGCTTAATGAAATATTATCTTCCAAAGTCTAAAAATATGATCATTTCAAGACTCTATTTAACAAGTTATTCAAAACCTGAGTCACTGAAGCTTGATTGCAGAACAAGTGATATTTTGTGAATCCACGTCAACTGTCCTTGCCTTAAAATATTAAGACTTTGCATTGTCATCCTTTTAAAACTATGGAATATTTTGATGTGCTTATTTCAACTCTTGAAGTTGGTGAAGGTATATGTATTATTTATTATCACTGAACATCAGGTGTATTTTCAGTTGCATAGCTCTCAGACTTCTTAATTTGTGTTGGTTTTTTTGAGTAGCACTAGTGTAAATTATGGCCAAGCCACATATTAAAAAATCCTGTTTCTGCTTTGTTCACAGAGATTTTCTGATATCCATGCAGCATTCTGTCAATACACTATTCACTGTAGATATGACAAAGATCAAATAGTTGTATTATATGACATATGCGTAAAGCTCTTTTGAATAAGGATGGATAGTTCTGAAACAAAATTTTCTGAGTCAGTTAAAAAACAAAACAAAACATTTTTATTAGAAATATAAAAACTTTGATTTCACTGGTGAAATGGAAGTTTTCTGTTAGTGGGAGTGGTTGGCAGAGACTTCTAGTTTTATAGCAATTATGTTTTCCTGATAATACTCCTATTTAGGAGATGTCAGAAAAAGAGATAGTTTTTTTTAACACACTGTGCACCATTACCTTTGTGCCTCTTTTATTGACATTAGAACCATGAGGTCTCATTTGTTTTGACATTATTTAGTAGTCCTTGTTTTTTGACATGGGGAAGCTCATGAGATGAACAGAACAAAATCACAGAAAATAAGGTCAGTAAGTAATCATCTGTGCAATCAAAAAAGGCTCAAGATGGTTACCAAATACAACCCAGACAAATATCACAATTTCTAATAACTTTTTTTCTCATATTAAATATACAGAATAAAAATAGTTATAGCAGATAATAATTTGAAAGTGTGTATATATACATGGAACTGCCTTTTACCTTGTTGTGTGTTGTATCGTTTTATGTTTTGTCCATGTTATATGTGTAAAAATGTACATAATATAGTAAGTTAATTTAAAGACAGTAGTCTCGGAAAAAGAGAGAAGATACATTATCTTGGCCTACATGCTGCAGTACATAATAGCACAAGGAGATAAATTGGCAGTACTGTGGATAAGAGAGGGCCCTCAGTATCAGAGGCTGCCTAAGGCATATCTCACTAGCTGCTTGATTTCCTGATTGCTCAGCATTTTGCAGAGATGGGAATTACACTAAAAGCAAATTTACATGTTCTGTACAAATTACTCAGTATTTCTTGGCTGCAGGGCTATTGAAGAAAACAACTTGCACTTTTTTAGCTTTTTGCAGAGAAGCTTTTATAATCAAAGGCAGTGGTAACCTTGCTTCACCCAACCAGATGAGTGTGTGTGAAAACACTGAGCTCAGTGCTAAACACCTAGTGTCAGACAAAATTTAAGCATCAGGAGGAGGCTTAATGTGCTGGTGTTTTTCTCAGTAACAGTCAGTTCATTTCTTTATTTCTAAGGAAAAGCAGTCCCACCTATCACACACCTCATGGTGAAGCATTCTATGCTGGTGGAGTCTTATCCTTCATAGAAATATTAATTTCAAAGTTAAAAAAAAAATTAGCACTCCATGTATTCTCTTGGTGAATCTAAATTTATCTTAAATCTGACATCAAAGTATATTCCAAAGACCTGCATCTATGTTTTCACAATCTTCCCATTAACTTCAGTGCATAGGTGACATATAGAAGAAATAAGTCCTACGTCTACATAGCCTCCTAATTTTGTTAATGAATGCCTGTGCAGGAACTGATTTCCACAAGTGTTGTATTGCAGCTGTTTCACCATTTACTTTCTTGAGGTACTATGAAAGTGTGACAATAAATGGGCAATAGTACAACAGGATGGAATACAGCCTCTAGAGCAAGCCGTTAGCCTTATTCTGACATGTCTAGACTTAAGCCTTAGGCTGTGTACAGTGTCAGGAAAGCAAATTGTGTTGTGTAAAATACTCATTGATATATGTTGTTTTATTTTCTGATGATGAGGGATGACTTCAGGCTAGATTTTGCCCTTGTGAGTGCACAAGTAGTTCCCACTGACTTTGAAGCAAGGTGACTCTTCACAGGAGCGGGTTATTGTCCCTCACCCTTTATGGCAATGCAATTATTTAATCAATTGGAGTTGTGTTTTTGTGACACCTCATAGTGCACCCAATCAATAATAAATGGTCAGTCTGTATTTCTATTTCTAGTGATTGGGAATAAAATGTGTTCTTCATGTTAATGACATTATGTCATAGGCTCATCCATGCATAAACAGGCATGACTTTCATTTTGTTTCTACAGTTGTCTTGCTCCTGGTCCAAATTTGCCACGATATAGAAGAAAATGATTATTAAGTGCAGATATGATGTACTTTTAAGCCCAACCCTCTGAGAAGTCTTTGTTCTTGGAGGTTTTCATCCTTGATCAGGTGAAACCTTGATCAGCCTAGTCTCAAACCTGACCCAGTAGGAGGTTGGACCAGAGACCTTCTGAGATCTCTCCCAACCTGAATCATCCTGTGATCCTGTTTCTACCCTCCATCCAGGTCATGTGAAATCTGGTTTTTTTTCTGAATTTTGATCTCAGTTAAAATCAGGGATAAAAAGCAGCCTCTAGTGCAGTCCTTCCTATTCTCACAGGCCAAAAGCTGGCAGGCCATCCCTCTTTTTTTTCAGTGAAGAGGAAATAAACAAATTAAGCAACTAGTTTGTTTAAAATATATTTTGATAATTTTGTACACAGAGGAAGAATTATCCAGCAAAGCATTGGTGTGAAGTAGATGGTCTGGACATTGAAAATAAAGAAAATACAAGAAATATATTAATAAGACTATACAGTATGATTTCCTTGAGACACCCATTAAACCTTGTAAAACCTGAAAGTAAAATCACCCTACCTAGATTATACTTGATATTTGGCAAAGGATTAGTTAGGGCATCTTTCTTTTCTAAGCTGTGTAGGTATAGAAGCGTAAATACCGGAAATGTCACAAAAATAGGCTAAGAAAGAGACTATAGGAAAGTCAGGTTTTAAAAAGAAAAGTTTTCTGTGCTTCTGTGTATTATTTCTTTCTCACAGCACCTCTTCCACTTCAAATCAAGCTGTGAAAAATATTTAATTCTGTATCTTTATTAGCATCTATGTTCCTTTGTGTACACAGAAAGAAAACAAATTAATCAGGCTAAGAGTAGTCAGTTTCATTCTGCGTAGCTGTATAGGAGGAAAAAATGATTTATTCTGTATATTGTTCCTGACTAATTGAGTTTTGGAATCTGATGTCAACATTGCATTTAAAACTTTGGTTTGTTGTAAAGGCATGATCAGAATTTTCTAATTCTGATTAGAAATATAGAAATTTTCTAATTATTATTTACAGAAGATGATCTTGGTTGGTAATAGCATATTTGTATAAAGTCATGGTGGTACTGAATCACAGAATGTCTTTGGTTGGAAGAGACCTTTAAGATCATCTAGTCCAACCTTTGATCCAACAGTACAAGCTCACCACTAAACCACGTCCCTAAGCACCACGTCCACATACCATTGAATTGTCTCCAGCGATGGCAACTGCACCACTGCCCTGGGCAGACCATTCCACTGTTTGATAACCCTTTCAGTGAAGAAATCTTTCCTAATACCCAGCGTAAACCTCCCCTGGCACAGCTTGCATCCATTCCCTTTGGTCCTGTCACACGTCACCAGGGAGAAGAGGCTGTC
>VWZY01007456.1:442173-457712 GCA_013399075.1 Chloroceryle aenea | reverse complement strand
AGGAGAATGCTGTGGGAGACAGTGTCAAAGGCTTTACTAAAGTCCAGGTAGACAACATCCACAGCTCTTCCCTCACCTACTAGGCAAGTCACCTTGTTATAGAAGGAGATCAGGTTAGTCAATCAGGACCTGCCTTTCATAAACCCATACTGGCTGGACCTAATTACTAATGAGTTTTCTGTATGTTGGAAGTGGAAACTTAATAAAACATTTTAAAGATAAATACAATGTGACTTTTTTTAAAAAAAAAACACGTGCCAGCTTTGTGCCATGTCTATGGCTAGCCCTTACCAGAGGCTAAAATGTAGTAGATGCTCTATCACCTGATGACTCCTCCTTAGCAGAGAAGGGTGCTCATCTGGAAAAGAAGAGGAGACTCACAGGTTCAAATGAAAATGGATTTAATAAAACGGACAAACAAATTCCACTGTCAATATAAAAAAAGAAAATTATATTCAGCCCAGCAACTATACAGTGGTCACAATAAACAGGAATGCAGTCCTTGGGAACAGAATGGTATGTCAAGCCCCTCCAGGGCTGGGGATGAGCAGAAGGAAGAGCAGGAGCAGCCCCAAGCAGAAGAACCCATGTCTTCAGCAAACTTCTGAGACTCTGAAGTTTATGGGATGGGATACACCTATGACCAAGCTCAAGTCAGCTCTCCTAGCTGACTCCAAAAGCCTGTGCACCATGACTGGCCTATGATTCTGTCCCACTGAAATCAGGACAGGCTACAAGAAATTAATNAGGACCTGCCTTTCATAAACCCATACTGGCTGGACCTAATTACTAATGAGTTTTCTGTATGTTGGAAGTGGAAACTTAATGGAACATTTTAAAGATAAATACAATGTGACTTTTTTTAAAAAAAAAACACGTGGTAGCTTTGTGCCATGTCTATGGCTAGCCCTTACCAGAGGCTAAAATGTAGTAGATGCTCTATCACCTGATGACTCCTCCTTAGCAGAGAAGGGTGCTCATCTGGAAAAGAAGAGGAGACTCACAGGTTCAAATGAAAATGGATTTAATAAAACGGACAAACAAATTCCACTGTCAATATAAAAAAAGAAAATTATATTCAGCCCAGCAACTATACAGTGGTCACAATAAACAGGAATGCAGTCCTTGGGAACAGAATGGTATGTCAAGCCCCTCCAGGGATGGGGATGAGCAGAAGGAAGAGCAGGAGCAGCCCCAAGCAGAAGAACCCATGTCTTCAGCAAACTTCTGAGACTCTGAAGTTTATGGGATGGGATACACCTATGACCAAGCTCAAGTCAGCTCTCCTAGCTGACTCCAAAAGCCTGTGCACCATGACTGGCCTATGATTCTGTCCCACTGAAATCAGGACAGGCTACAAGAAATTAATAGGTGTTAATGGCAGAGATACTTTTAATAAATATGCTAGTATATATGCATTAAAATAAATGTATTGCAATTGTTATTCAGGAAAAATTTCCATTTCTGTTAATGAAATGTTTCCTGAAAGTGAACACAGAGTCAGCAAGGTAGTCCCAGGGAGAATAAATTGCTGCTTTGTAACATCTTGTTTGATTAGGTTTTGACAGAATCGTGACAACCGTGGAAAAATGTTTTTAATATTTTTTAATATAATTTTATAGCTAAAAAAAATAAACCTAGTTTTCTTTAATTTACCTGCAGCGGTCTGCCTTTCTTAAGTATGTCTATAAGCAATACCAGTCTGTCAACCTAAGACAGTCAGTTTCATCCTGCAGAGCATGACAGGGAAAGCAACACATACAGAGGCATTTTTGCACTTTGGTGTTTCACGTGATTGGTTTGGTTTGGGTGCATATTATCACAGTCACATTTCATCTACCAACTCTTCAGCCACCATTAATGATACATTGTCATTTTTCTTTTTTGTATATGGAAACAGACTCTCTGGGAATTATGAATGAATATGTGCTAATTAAGAAAATAAAGTAGTTTAAAGATGCAGAAATGTTAATAGTAAATGAAGTAAGTGGTAGCTTGAGGCCACTGCTGCAACTAACAGGCCATTTAAAAATTATTAGCATCAGGCCCAGTGGACCAGTAGTAAAGTACAGCTGCCTTTTTAGTACAATATCAGAGCTAACAGCCCCTAGACCCTGAGCTTTACTCCAGTGATCACAGCTGTGAACTGTGCTGAACTGTTTTTGCTTATTCTTGCAAATGCCAACATAGAAGCTGCTAGCCTTACATAATGCCTGGGGTGATATATACAGTGTTTTGCTAGTTGTAAAGCAATCTTTACAGAAAATTACTTTAAGTACGTCAACAAAGACATGTTCTTGCATTATTTACATGAAGCTATTAAATGTTTTATTAATTTTCAGTGGTCTTCTTTGCAGGCTTAAGATTTAGATGTAAAAGAACGTGAAGTATATTGCTCACTTTGTTGATTGAGCAGTTCAATGAAGTGAAGGATGCTGCTTTGGTCAGCTCTAAAGTCCAAAAATAAAATGAAAAACAAGGTTTTCATTTGAGAAAGCTGCTATTTGAACAGCAAAAGAAGTTTACATAAAGTGAAAGATGTTTTAAATCTCCTGTGATAACCAAGATAAAGGAAAATGTTTTTGTAATGGCAAGTTCTGCTTGACAATCTGCCTTCTTTTCTCCCAGACCCCACAGTACTCCTGCCTTTAGTCCATTCACATAGATAACAGGGTGCAAGCCAACCAATCTTCTTATCGGTCTTCTTTTCTAAAACCATCACCAGCACATTTCCCAGCTCTGTAGAAATCCCAATTATAGATAGTCTATTTCAAAATGCCTTATGGATGAAGCCCCATTCCTGCAAAAGGTACAAGAGAACAAAATTAGAGGGCTTGTGCTCCTCTTCTAAATTAGTGAAGTTGCAGAAATACTTCAGACAGTGTCTGAAAAACTGGTGGAGAGAAAATAGGATTAGCTGAAAACTCGGACAGAAATGAAGATAACTGAAAACATAATTCTGTTACTGCTTTATTTTGTTAGGCAGTGTCCAAATACAGAAATCATGACCTCTATCTTAAGAAGGTAAATTTTTTGAGAAATGAAGAAAAGTTTCTGCATGTAGAAAGATGTGAACTGATGCAAACAACTGCTTATTAACAGCTGGCTTAGACTTTGACCAGCAGAGTCCTCTCAATTAACTAGTTCTGAATACATTTTACCTTCTTTTTATTATACTTTACAGATTATTGTTCTCATTTGAAAGCTGGCAATCAGAAAATGTCATAGGAGGAGAGGTGGAAACAGCATTTTTGATTGTTGTGCAAAGAGCAGGATAGGAATCCAAATATCTGCATCACAGTGCACCTAAGGACTGTAATTGGTAGATGTTTTTGAGATGAGTTTGATTTCTTTGGGTTTATGATTATAAGCCAGTAGTTTGTTCTTCCATCTTTTTGTGTATTGGGACATAGTGTGAAAGAGAACTGTGAGTACAAGAAAGATTCTGTCATTACTATAGTCAACAACATAATGCAATTTAGTGACATCAGTTGATTTTAATGAAAGTTAGCAATCTTTCTCTTAGAGGAGAATATGAGATGGAGTAAGCAATTTCTGCCTATTGAAAGCCTGTGTTGTGTTTCAGAATGGCTATGTGAGTCAAGGGAAAATAGGTCATGCCAAACATTAAAGACCTTTACCTACATTTTATGGGCTGCTTATAATCTGGTAGCCATTAGGAGCTCCACTTCTGAATAAAGACCTCATTTTGTTAGATGTTTTACAAATACAGAGTTAAAAAAGAGATATTAATTCATAACAGAACTTAAAATGTAATTATTTCATGTGAAGCAATGCTTTGTGGGTGTTAACTATGCTTTATGAGACAATATAAACATCTTCCTCTCATCAACTGTTAGGCTCTCACACAATAGCATATTCATTTCCATAACTATCTTTTGCCCCAGAATTGAAATGAAATGAACTCTTCTTGTTAAACTAAACATGAAGTATATAAATAAGACAAATACCTTAGCCACAGTTGCAAACTGATTTACTTTTATTGCTTCTCTATTTCTTTTATAGATGTCTAAGCTAACATCCATACCCTTTTATAGTAAAGATTTATACGAGTTTAAAATGAACAGCTCTACAGTTTGCATTAGCATAAAAAAATTGTGATCCAGAGCAATAGAAAACATGCATGAATATTCTTATGATGTATACACAGATGTATATATTCAAGTATTGAATTTCTTAAGTCTCATTTTAGCTGAAAATAATTATTTAGAAAGCATGCTCCATTCATGTTATTTAACACTGAAACCTTTCTTTCCTATCAAGCAGTTAGAGCTTAAAGTTGTTTAAAACAGGGACATGTCCAGAATACATCTGGAGGCTGGTTCTTCCATTTAGAAAGCAAATGGCTTTCACTTTAAATAACCTTGGTCAAATGGTTTGTTTATCATTTATTTTTTGAAAGGTAATGATTTTTTCTTACTACTTTAGTTATTACGTGAGACCTAAAGCTATTTAGAAGTGTCTTTAATAAATAAGAAAGTGGAAGGATTAGCTTTCAGAGAAAAAAGAAACAGCTTGGTGACAAAAAAGGGAAGATGGTCGAAGGTGTTTTCAGTAATCCAGATAATATGTGGATTGTGTCTGATTCCCACTGTCATAACAGTGCAAGTCTAAGTAGCAGCTCACTCTTAAAATAACTAGAGAAGAAACTGCAAGGTACACAGGGGAATAAAAGGAGGGGAGTAAGAAAAGAGATAGCTCAGGGTTTCTTAAGATTCAGACTTTTGGTCCTCAACAGACAGTAATTCCCTAAGGTAATTTTGACATATCTGTAGTAAACATAATCTACATCTGAAAAATCCCTTATCTATGATCACTGCATTGTCTGGGGAAAACAGGCAGGGTACGAGATGCTGAAAAAACTTCAGTGCAGTGAGATGATCAAAACAACAAGGCAACACGAAGGAACAAGTACAAGTAATGAAAACAATCTGTTTGAGATGGTGTGAGATGTCTTAGGTAACCATAAATCCCATAAAAAACATAAAGATATACATACATAGTCACCCAAACAGGCTAAGATACAGATTTCTGTGAAGAGCAGGAGACAAAATCTCTTGGTATGGTTTTGTTTTTGTGAAGTTAAAGAGTAATGATGCATAAGATGTTTGAGGGAGGGCTGAAGTATGAAGTACAGAATGATGAAAGAAATCTCAGAGACTTCTTGTGGAACATGCCAGAGATGGATAAGAAGGGCCTCTACACTCATATTAGTGATTTCTTTGAAAATATTTTATTCATTACTCTATGTCAAGGACATAAGTGTTAGAATCTTTCTTTTCGGAGTGGACAACTCAGAAAAGCTGTGACGTCTTCAGCTAGAGGTAATTAAAGTAGGAGTTAGACTGAAAACTTGACATCTCCTTGCCTTTCATTTGGAGTGTGTCTATCTCTCCAGTTACTATTTGCCAGTTCAATAGATCAAGGCTTGGAAAAACAGTAAAAACAGTAAGATCATGCGATTTATGAGGTAATTCTAGGCTGTCAGAAGCACTTAAGTGTTCTGGGAGAGCCATCATTACCAATGGTGAAGTGTAAGAATAAACAACCCAAACAACCAAGAAGTACATCTTGGATGTATATGATAAAAGTAATTTTCACATTATTTTTAAAATTTATTTACTCGTCAGAACAAACTTGCACTAACATAGAAGAAAAGTCATGGATGCATGGAAGTCTCTTGTCCACTATAAATAAAAACAAGGTCCTCGGGATGTGAGAAAATTAATAGAACAGTTGGTACTTTGTACATCTTAATCCCTGAAATGATAGCTCAGAAGATATGCCTTTGATTGGGGAATAGCTTTGGCAGAGACTTGAACATTTTGTTAGCAACTCCTGTTGTGCCAATATACAGTCACAGGCTGCAGAAGGCAGCAGCAGAATTTTGTTTCTAGATCTTGTGAGGAGTTTTTTTCTCTCTGTCCAAGTTGTATATCATCTCATGATGTTATATATCGTGTTCAATTTATCTGACAGTAATACTAGTTTGAAATTTTACTTTGTACCATCAAAGGGATGGAACTAAAGGAAAGGACAAACAACAGATTTTATCAAAAGTATTCAGAAGCTCTTCTTATGGAAGTCCCAATTTGGAGAAAAAAAATAATTGAAAAGGGTTTTTTTTCAAGTTTGGGTGTGTGTAATTGGAAAATAGCTTTTATTGCCCATGGGAAATTGGGAAAAACAGGTAAGATTTTCATCTTATATATTCTTAACATTGACATTGTTTTCAAAATATTAGAAACCATGTTTCTTGGCTCCTTAAAAGACACTTAAATCTAAGAGTGGCCAAGTAAGAAATGTTGTATTCAATGTTCAACATTGTGTGGTGAATGCCTGTTGATGATACCAAGGCCAGATGGAATCCATGGCCTCATTTTTTTAAAATGATAAACAGCAGAGTAGGAAGCAGTATTTAAGATTATATCCTTGTGCAATATCAGGAATCAAAACAAGAAATGATTTTAAGTTGCTAGTGAGGGGACACCTGATGGTGCAAAATCTGCTACTGAGGGAAGAAAGTAGCAAAAATCCCAACCTTGCCCCTGACAGCATTCAAAAGCCTGGACCGGACAGAGAGCATTGGACTTCAGTGGACTACTTGAATTGGCTGGAAGATTAAGAAGGAAGAATAAGAAATTGGGAGACAGACTTGCCAGTGAAAGAAAAATGAAGTTCCAATGATGGATCAAATGGCATCAATCCTCTTAGTACAAGCTTTCATTCTAAAAAAAATCTCTATAAAATAGGCAAAAAAAGAAAAAAATTCTCCTTTCAAGTTTGAATGACAACCACCTAAGGACCTTTGTTTTCGTGTGGTACCCCGTTAGTCACATCTTTCATGATTTCCTGCCTTCATTTTTCTAGATGTTTCAGAGATTTGGGGAAACATTTCCTAAGTCAGAGGGAGCAATTAGAGGACTAGACCCCTTTTCAAGTCACATGGATGTTTAGTACCAAACTTCCCTGATACTTTATAAAATGCTTTCTTTGAGCTTCTTCAAATTCAGCAGAATTAATGTTTTATTTCAGTTCAGTTAAATTAGAACACAAGGTTTGACATAAAGAAGCACCATTTGTTCAAAGTGTGAGGTATAAACGATGATAATGCATCCATCAAAATAATTTAGATCAGGAGCCATACCGTATGTCCCTATCTCAAATATCTTTTATGAAATTCAGTTAATTCCTACCAATGACAGTTTTGCTTTCAGGAGTATTGTAAAATTAACAAGTATTTCTCCAAATGAAGAGAGCAATTATTGTTGCTATTGTTCTCCAAAAATTATAAATATTTCTTTTGCACAAGAAAAATGCAAAAGAAAAAATGTATAAAAAACTATTTTATGTAATCAACTGCACATTTTATAAGATATCCTCCAGTTTAAAATTTTACTGATTTTTTTTTTCAGTTCTCGTTCTTCTGGAAATAAAAATGTCTCTTTAAATGTGCCTATTTTCTCCCTTTTCAAGATTAAAAGAAAAAAGAAAGCTCATGTTGTGGAGAACTGGGCCATCAAAGGATTACTACTTAAAACAAAATTCAGATTTCTCTTTGTTCTGTTTCATTAAAAGGGGATATGAGGGCAGGTTTTATAAAATCTTATATTTTGGAGGGAAAAACAAGCTGCAAAGAAATTTGTTTTCTCTACAAAGCAATGTTTGGATGAAGATCAAATTTGACCTGAAAGAAGTAATATGTTCTCATAAGGAAATGAATGAGTCCAAGAACAGCAAAAAATGTTTAATCACACAGGAATCTAGATAAATTATAAAACATGGTTTCTCTAGATATTCATCTGAAGAGCATGAGTTTTTCTTCAGCTGGAAAACTGACGAGGTGATATGATTTTGCAAGGAGATCTCTACCCACCACATCAGTATCTGAGTTGAAATGTTAATGTCAGTTAAGCACCTGGGAGTTTTACCATGGATTCCATAAACCAACCTTTTGCTGTAGCCCAGTCTAATTTCTGTGGAATCTGTTATGCCTTTCAAAGCTTCTGTCCTGAAGGAAATAAAAAATTCCCATGAAACAGGGAAAGAACTGTTGACATTTTTGAGAAGACCAGCCAGGTCATGCGAACTTTCTACTGAAACCTTCATGTTTAACTTTTTAAGAAACTTCCATTGTTTTGAAAAGCCTGCCAGTCTCACATGATACCAATATTTTTTTCAGTTTTTAAAACAGTGAAAAAAAGAACCCTTGTACTGATGTGGATTCTCATTCATATGACTATGAAAGGTAAATGCTGCATGTGGATTTTCTATGGGGGAGATTTCAAAGAGAAAGTTGTGGCAGAGTTAGGGAAATGCATGTGTATGTGCAGTGCCAGACAGCTATAAATACCAGATCCATGGAGTGCGCTGGACTGGAGGACAAAGGCACAAAGACTGGATAATTTATTGCAGAGAGCACTGTAAAGTACTTTTAAAAATGAGAAAAGATTTGTTAGCATTCAGCAAATGTGAAATTCATGAGGGGAGTTCTATCGAAGAGATTAGCTGGGGCACAGCAGAAAGAGAAATTTTATAAATAAACCCAGTGGGAGATGTTTTCTTGTTGTGTAAAAATGTTCCATTGGATGTAAATTATTTGGAATTATATATTAATGAAAGTAAAATACTTTAGTGGTGCCAAAGTTTTCACGTGGAAAGTACTTAAAGATTAAAGCAGTTTTCCCCATAGAAATTTATGAAAGGCCAAGCTGCTTTGTGTTTTCCATCAAGAAACGAGAGCTGTCAGCACTTTTCAGGAAAATAGAGATACATAGTTTGTATTTGAGAAATACCTTCAACCCCTGACTAGAAGGAATCTGTGCCCATGGCATAGGATGGTTTCAAAAAAGGGCAGCTTCAAATCGTGTTGAATCTAAGGATGGACAGGGAGAAAAAGAGTTGCATTTTCTAAAGTGAGACTTCTTAAACAAATTCTAATTGTAGCCCTCTAAATGTAGATTCCAAGTCTTTCATAGTTGTATAGTCTTTTATAGTCAAAAGAGATGATACCTACAGTGAGGGAATTGGTGTACTTAATGTATAACCCCATCCTAAATTGGGATTATCTGTTATCTGAATATATTTGTTTCTGTTTTAGAGGCAGGAAAAAAACCGCAAACAACAAAACAGCATTTAAACTGCTAACTTTCAGGTGGTAAGAATTGGGTGAGACAGTCCTCCATTCTCCCTGAGTGCGCATCTATGTATAAAGACACACTCCTTTCACAAGTTCCTTCTGAATTGACTTGGATGAAACTTAATCAATGTATTAATTTGTGAAGAGCAAAGCTTGGTCCATATGAAGCAAGAAGAACAGTACAGTAGTTAGATCAAGTCAGTCTTGATGGTCTCTATGGCCCTTTTTTTCCTGTTACATTGTCCATCTCAGGTTGACCTTCTAAAGTTAATGTTCTGTATCTTAGTGATCTGGTTTAAGACATTGTGCACAAAATACTACATTACCATGTTCAAACTGATTTTGAAAGAAGAAAATACTGTCCATTTTAATTAAGCTGATCCCATTCCATTTTCCATTGAATAGGCAATAAACACACTGTCATTTCCTGCTATTGTTTCAGGAATTGACTTTGAGTAGAAATAGTTACAAAACTTGTTTCTGGAAACTTAATTATTAATCAAAAATATAACAAGTTTGTATCTTGCTTTGCAATATGTTCTTACATTTGTAGTTGCACAAACGAAACTACATTTCTCAAATTACCATTGATGTAGCACATTAAATCAAGGTTTTCATTGTTTCTAGAACAGTATTTTAAAATGACCTGGGAAGTCACTTATAGAGTACTATAAGTAACCCATTGTTGTGGGATACATAAAGATACTCATGAATTTTCTGTGCCTCAAGTTTGATGGATCCATCTCAACCACCAGATCAAATGAACACTCCTGCACACTCTTTGATAACATGCTTAATTTTGTGCATTCAGCTAAACACACTGACCTTTAGGACAAGTGCTTACACATTTTTAGGGTTCTATCATTTATTATAGTATTGCAAGATAAAAGTCCATTAGGTGTTAAGTTTGTATACACTGGAGTCGCAATTAGAAGCCACAGCTGAGACAGTTGGACCATTTTGGTAAACTTATTTACAGACATATAATAGCAGACTGGCCTTCCTGTCAAATGTTTATAGTCCAAAATAGATCAGACCATCAATAGTACCATATTGTCAATTGTTGAGCAATAAATTGATTTTAGTTAAAGTAATGATATGATATTATTTCTGGTTATAATGCTTGTATGTATGATGCTACCCAAGGTGTGATGCATGCCTCCTGAACAGGGGAAGATAATTCTTTTGCTTGAAGAAGTTTGTGATCAAAAGGAAAAAGTAGATGTTTAATTAGAGACACAGGGTCTGTAATAGAAAATTAATAGGGTTGTGATGAATGTTTGGTTCATTAGACACAAAAATTTAAACATATAATTTGTAAGAAACTCCCTGTTTCCCTTTATCCTTTTTTTTTTTTTGGATAACGCTATTTAGAAATACCCTTTTCTCTCCAGGACAGCTCTTAAGATAGTAACAAACTGGTCCTAATTAATTTCTAATGTTTTTCATTTACCCACTTTATGTAACACTGTTTTCTCTTTTATAATCCTATCTGTCATTTTATATCAGTGATTTAATTCTTGAAGGTACCTCATTAAGTTGGTCTCAGTACTGGGAATTTTTCTTAATGTAGCAGCATAATTTAGTACAAAATCAGCAGTCTCAAACACAACTCAGAGGAAGAGAATAATTGTATCAAATTTGTACTGTATTTGGGTGCAAGATAGTTGTAAACTACATGGGGATGAATTTAGATCACTTGTCTTGTTATTTGAGAGCTCTGACTGAAGGTGGAGGTCAGTGGCGTGATCAGGCAGAAGTAGATCAGGGAGCACAGAGGAGGAGAGAGTGTTGGGGTGTTCCTGTGCAAGACGAACAAAAACACGTTTTAACATTTTAACAGGAAACTCTAATCTCAAAGCTGATTTAGAAATATTGCTGAATCTCAAAGTGTTGGAGCTTTCACACATGCTAGGTTTTGCTTCAGAGACATGACTCACAAAACTCACGGTCTTCTTCCAGGACATAAGCTCTGGAAGGAGCATTTTAAAGTGCTTGTTTTTTCCTAGCTTTTAGGCTCCTACGTGAGAAGCTGTGGCACAACTGGCTGTTACAGGTATACCAACAGGCCCACTGGTAGGCCATAAACTCATTAGCTGTGGAAACACCAAAACTGAATGACTCAGAACAGTTTGCATTATGGAAGCTTTCCAGATACATTCATTGCTGTCTTCCTCCATTGCTGTCACTTCCTCCAATGCTTTGGAGATGCAGACAGGGAGTGAGGATTATGGTCAGTCTGTAACAACTTGTTTCTGCAGCTCCTTCTTCCTCATGCTATTCCTGTAATCCAGACTGGGGTCCCTCCATAGGATACAGTCCTTCACAAACTTCCCCAACACGGGTCCTTCCCATGGGCTGCAGTTCTTCAAGAGCTACTACACTGTAGGTACTTTGCATGGGGTTCAGTCTTTCAGGAAAAGACCATTCCAGCATGGGTCCCTCATGCCAGAAAACCTGCTCCTGTGTGGGCTCCTCTCCATGGACCACAGCTGCTGCCAGAAGCCTGGTCTGGTGTGGCCTCTCCAGGCTTCAGACTTCCTTCAGGGCACATCTACCTGCTTCAAGAGGTAGACAACTGAAGTCAAGTCCTTCATGGGCTGCAGATGGATAGCTGCTCCACCATGGACCTCCATGTGCTGCAGGGGGACAACCTGTGTCACTGTGGTCTTATCCATGGACTGCAGCGGAATATCTGCTCTGTCATCTGCAGCACTTCTTCTTCCTCCTCCCTCACTGCCTTGGTGTCTGCAGGGCTTGTTCTCTCATATTTTCTCTCTCTTCTTTCTCACTGTTCCTATGCAGTGTTTTTTCGCCTTTCTTAGATGTGTTTTCACAGAGGCATCCCAGCATCACTGATGGGCTCAGCTTTGGCCAGTTGTGGTTCTGGTTTAGAGCTGACTGAAAACTGTCTCTGTCTGTCATGGTGGTGGCCCCTGGCATCTTCTCACAGAAGTGACCCCCCCCAACCCCTCCCACAACTGAAACCTGTCCACAGAAAGCCAATACAACTCATAAACTCCAGGCAGCAATAAATTTCACATATATATATAAAGAGTTACATTTGCTTGCCATCACAATATTATATGAAGGTTTCAGCTGAGGTGTGTCTGCAATGCTGTCAGTGCTCCACATCCTCATAGATCACAGTCATATACTCTCTATTTTTTGTAGCTGCTGTGCACCTGCATTTGCCAGCACTGATGTAAAAGTACTGGGTAAATTTTCTCAACTTAAAGAACTCCTTCCAAGAGGAACAGCCTAGCCATATGGAGAAGCAAGCTCTACAAGTGAGATGAAGCACAGAAGGGAGAATAATTTAATCTAAATATGGACCTGCCTCTCAAGGTCAAATATTTATCCATTTGCATGCCATTTTTAACACTTCTGTGTTAGACTGTGGGCCTTCCACATTCCTACCTATATGGTATATGCACCTGTCGGCTGCCAAGCAAAACTAATGCTACTGGCAGACCAGCTGTGCTCTGCTTACCAGATTTTATTTTCTAAGTATATTGTTAGGGTAGGATTTTATTTGTCTTTGGAAGAAATGATAAAACTTCTGGGTGGAACCAAATTAAAAAAAGCAAGACCAGTGTCATGTAAACATGTGTGCAAGTATGAATATCTATGCGTAGTTGTACATACACATTGCTCACAAACTTCCATATGACCTCTTAGTTTTTTTCATGGTTATGATTGCAGGTGTACTTGGACTCTTGACTTCTTCTATGCCTGTTTAGAGGATTTAACTATATGGGTATAACTTCTGGAATTCAGTGAATAACAAGTTGGGATTTTTTACTTTTTGCTTTTCAAGAAAAGATTTCTGTTTAAAGTGTGGGACTTGCCTTTAGAATAACAACAGCGACTTTGGAAAGTCTTTCACAGAAAAAGAAGACTACATATGGTTTGACAGTCTCAGTAAACCCTGCAGTGTACAATTTTTGCCATTTTGGCATTATGATTTCTTTTTGTAACTGAAGGTCCTGTGAGTCACTGGTTCTTTTAAAATGATGGTACTATCACATAGTTCGATCTGCTAGAGTAGAAGGTATCTAATTCATATTACAGCTACTGCAATAACATTATCTCAGCTTTTTAAGGTGAATTGCAATGTCCTCTCTGGAGGCTGACCTCCATATTCATTTTACCTTTGGTGAGACCAATATTGCATTGCAAAATTTGCAGGAGAAAATCATATGTTTAATACTGACATTAAGTTGTCAGGTATGAAGACATGTCTGGTTTAAAGACAAACTATTATTCAACATTTTTTAAAGCATGTTCATGAAAGCATATTTGCTACTGCTTTATGAGGGAAAAAAATCTTAAGATTTTCTTAGAATGCTAATATGACACTGTATTTTGCCAAGCATAATTTAGTCCATTTATTAGAATATCTTTAGAAGTGTAAAAGAAATAGATAGAATTGGGAAATCCAGGTAGTCATGTTTGCCTGGAGGCGTTTTGTGAGAACAGAAGTCAGTCAGAATGCAAATCCTTATGGCTTTGCTGATTTTTGTGATTGCTGCTGATTACTGTAAAATTGATTCAGGAGCATTGCAGCATCTCTGCATATATTTAAAGCTAATCTCCATAGTGTCACAGGCATTTTTCCTCTCTGTGGGTATTGTACTGAGTAAGAAAAAAATTCTCATAACCTTCATCCTTAGCATTTTTCCTTATCAAGGAGCAAAGAAGTACACTATTCAGTAAGTTCCCAGTCTTATCTTGACTATTGTAATACAAGTTTTCTTGGATTAGTTATTTCAGGACTTTAATGATAGATAATGTTTTATTGCATTTGGATCTAGGTTCTGGTAAGGATTGTTTTGAAAACGAAGAATTATTATTCTGTTATTTCAGCATCATATCCTGTTTTTTTAATGAAATTTGAAGTTTGATTTTTTTTCTCTCTCTTTTTTTTTTCCTTCATTCTGAGAATTAATTTGATATTTTACTCCACTAAGTGTACAGTTTCACAGCTTGACATTGATTTATTGAATTTTTAATGTAGACTCCTATTGTATGGTCTGCGTGTTATGAAAAGTACTCTTCGCCCATGTAAAAACACAAGGAAGTAAGGCAATGCAGGGTCTTAACTAGGATTTTCTCTAAACAGGAAACACATTAAGTAGCTACCACTTATGTGCACAAGGTTTACATTCAACTATTTCAGTTGGCAAAGTTAACTGGACTCTGTTTGAAAATAGAGGAGGCCTACTATTTCCTAACTGAAACACTTCTAAAACACTGAGAAATCCCTTTGCTAGGGAGAGTAATGTGCAGGATGTGACTCCAGAACTGAATGAATGATTATACAAGAAAGCTATAAGAAACGAGTGTTTAAAAAGGGTTATTGGTAAGAAAGATTGAATTGAAGACATCAGGAGGTATAGAGGACATTTGCTGAAGGAATAAGAGCCCAAGTTAAGGCTGCCAGTGAAACTTGCAAAGGACATTAAAACAACAGGTCATTTACATCCTGAAATACAAAGACAGGAAATGGGAAAATAATTGAAGCTGTTATATATTGGTGATGGGGCAGAAAAAAATGGAAGATCTGGTTAGAGACATAAAACTATTAAATACTTCACATTGATTTTCACTCAGGGAGGACACTGACCTTAAGCATGATGGCTAATGGGAATAGGGAGATCTGTTCTTTCTTCTGTTGTTCTTAAAGAATTGGTTTGCTGAAGGGCAGATGCAATAGCAAGTGATTCTTAGTAGAGTTAAATGTTAAATGAGTTGTGATGTGCGTGATCAGTGAATAGGAAATATAATACTATTTTTAAAGGGGGACATAGAACCTAGCAGCCATGGACCTAGCTACTTGACATCAATAGACTGTGAAGTTATAGAACACATATTGATGGAAAGAAAGCTTTAAAATAGGGTTATTGACAGAAAAAAATGAAAAAAAAAAATTGCAACCAAAAGTTATTAAGATAGGAAGTAAGGGTTTAATCCATATCTTCCAATTGCCAGGAAAATGAAGTAAAATAGACTTGCTCCTAAGAGATATGACTTACGAAAATAGAGATAAACAGAGAGTCAAAAGGCAGGCATGAAACTAAGGGAAAGATGGCAACCAGTGTTGGCAGAAGATGAGGTACCAGGCTGTAGAAGCATAGCTACAGAGGGAGGATATTAGGAGACTGATTTTACAATAGACGCAGAGATGTCAGAGTACCCTGATGGAATTTGATGGTGAGGCAGATGCAGACATCAGTAGAAATTCAGAGAAGGCTAAAAATACAGCTATGTAAGTAAATAGTACAGCAATAGATGTGAGTTGATGGAAAATAGTAGCAACAGATGAAGAGAATGCTGTCGACACACCAGAGGGATGGGATGTCATCCAGAAGGACCT
>VWZY01007456.1:360702-442044 GCA_013399075.1 Chloroceryle aenea | reverse complement strand
CGGCATTGCTGCTTCTCGGCGGGACCACTGCTGCACCAGGACCGTTTCACCGGGACTGCTGCCCCTTTCCCCCCCAGCCGGCAGTGTCGGGTTGTATGCGGACTCTCTTTCGGGTGTTCTTTCATTGTACTGTTAAATTTAACTCGTTTTGTACTTCTGACTTGAGTCCCTCGCTGTTTTTGCTTTTTCAAACCATTACAATTAGAAAAGAGTGGATTAGATTGGATGTAAGGAAGAAGTTCTTTACCACAAGAGAGGTGGAGCACTGGAACGGGCTGACCAGGGAGGTGGCTGAGGCCCCATCCCTGTAGACATTCAGTGTAGGGCTTGACAGAGCTCCGAGCAACCTGCTCTAGTTGAGGATGCCCCTGCTCTCAGCAGGGGTTTTGGACTGGATGACCTCTAGACCTTCAAACCCAGACATTTCTATGATTCTGTGATCTGCCTTCAAATAACTTACTCCAGCTCTGGCATCAGAACTGGATAAATTACGCAAGTCAAAGAAGAAGAATGCACAATTTGTATTTTTTTCTCTTTATGCAGTGAATTTAATACAAAAGAATAATAGCAGAACAGATATGAATCAGCCCATTTGTTAAGTGTTCATGCTGTCCACTGACTGCTGCTCTCACAGGTTCACTTTGACCTCCAGGCTAGAAGAGGGGACACCATCAGCTGATTAAAAAAGGCTGTCACTTATTTTTTTCCATGTTTAAGCTACATGGAAGAATGGCTTATGAGGAGAGATGGTCTGGAACAAGAGAGCATAGGAAATACATACTTCAGAAAAAATGGGTATAATGATCATCTGACTGTTCCTTTCTCCATTTCCCGTGATTCTGGGATAGGTGACACTATTAATGATTATACATTTTTTTAATAAGTTGTTTCGTATTTCAAAAAGTGGGTTGCTTTCCACTGGATCATTTATGAGTTGCTAGAATGGCAGTAATTTCTCAAGAAAATACATTATGCCTGCTTTTATGTGCATAGATCAGTAAAATCCTTATCCAGTCTCCTGAAATCAAGAAGAATCTTTCTCTGTGTCTTAAATGAGTGCAAGAGTGAATAAAAACCCAAATATATATTCAGGTCATTTGGTTTATGTTTTTGAGGTTGATACAGAATATATGGGATGGGCAAAAGTCTTGTCAAGTTTATGTACTATGTTTTCATTCAACTACTTTCTCAAACTTTTTGCTTAATGTCTGTAGTAGAGTTGATGTAGCACAAGGACTCCCTCCTTGTAAGGGCGTGAAGGTTCTACATTGTTACAATTCAAAGTGTCCAAATTTCCCTTCTTAGCTCAGTAGCATCTTTGTGATAATTTTCAGATTTTAAAATATGAACACTTTTCTGGTTAAGGTAATGGAAATCAATGTCTGATAATATGCAGAACTGTGGTTAAAACACATGGTTAAAGGATATGTTGAATTTTCACCAGTGTACAAAAGTGATGTTACTTATTTTATATTTTATTTCAGAGTGCAAACACTACTGATAGTGTAGTGTTCTATGAGTAGGATCCAAAAGTGACAGAAGGTTGTTTAGCTATTTATTTATTTGTTTCCAGAATGAAACACATGTGAAAATTGAAGTTAACTATACAGGCAAAAATGGAATTTTCAAAATTAAAAATTTTGGGATGCTGGAATGTGTAAGTACAAATCTAAAAATTTTGCCATTATCTGAACTCTGTTTTCTTTTGTTTTGTTTTGTTTCAGTTTGCTCCCAGTATTCTAGAGGAGTTTTTGCCATTTTCGGACTATATGATAAGAGATCGGTACATACCTTGACCTCATTCTGCAGCGCCTTGCACATCTCCCTCATCACGCCGAGTTTCCCCACGGAAGGTGAGAGTCAGTTTGTGCTGCAGCTGCGGCCATCTCTGCGGGGAGCCCTCCTGAGCTTGCTAGATCATTATGAATGGAACCGTTTTGTCTTCCTGTATGACACAGATCGAGGTGAGTTCTGACCCGCCTTTCTTATCTTTTTAGTTCAAGTGACTTTTACAAGAACTGTGCGTTTTTATATCATATTGTGAGCTTAGGGAGTGAAATTTTAAAGGGCCTTTGAGGTCAAATACTTCTAATTGAGTAGCTATGTGACTGCAGGAAGAATTCCATCATCTGCAAAATTTGGACATTGGATGCACATAGTATGTATTTGACCAGCTGGAGCCTGTGATTTAATTCTAGAATACTAGAACATTTTAACTAATTTTAGTGAAACAAAGACACAGCTTGGTAAGGAGAATTTTACAGCTCTGTTCACTCTCTAACTCACTGCGTATAGAGAAGTAGAGAGGACCAGCCACTCCTCTGCACCTCACTGGTGCGAGCTGAGAGGTGAGCGAGCCACTTGGGGTTTCCATGTTTTAGAAGGTCAAGGCAGAGAGCAGCTCTCTCAGTGTGAGGCCCTCAGGCTGCAGCAGAGAAGTGAGGTAAGAGGCAGTACCTGCCAGGGTTGAGGTATCCATGGGGCAGTGGAGGGAGGGAGTGCTGCAGTAGCCCATCTTCTACTCCTTTCATCTGGAGATATTTCTGTTATGGACTACATTTTATAAAATATATGATACATTACACAAAAGGCTACACTTTCTATCCACATTCTCTGTTCCACATCCTAGAGTATCTCAGAACCTTTTATGTGGTAAAATAACTACAAGTGCATCACTGTGTCTCACCACTCAATGCTGAACTGAGAAGTAAAATCTCCTGTTCTCCATGTTGTGTGTTAATTCTGCTGGCAAGGTCCTTTGTCTTTGTTTATGGAATAGTATTGAGCCAAGATGGCCGAGCTTCTGTGAATGAGGCAAAATTTTTATGTTGGTGCCTTGGTTTCAGGGGGAGCAGCAAGCAGCATAGCTGTAGTCAAATTATTTTACTACAGGTGTTTCAACATAGATCCCCATGTGGACAGTCTATTCTGGAATTAAAGTGGCTTCATTCTGGTATAATTACTCTGCAGTAAAAATATGGAATTATACTGACCTAACTAAATCTGTTTAATTATTTGATTATGGCCATAGAAGTCAATTTTCTCACATATACAAGCACTAAATTTTAGTGAGTTTTTATCTTGATGTACTGCCTGCATACCTGAATTTAAATCAAAATGAGTGATGGCACATAATGAAAGGGTATGTATTGTTTCATGATGTTGGGGTTTTTTTTTTAATGTTTTAATGTTTGCCTGACCTACAAAGGAAGTTCTTGGAAGCATTATAGAATGTATTAGATAACTTGAAAGAGAAAATTACCAAATTTGAAAGTATTCCTACTCAAGACATAGTTACGTATAACAAGAAAACAAGCACATAATTACAGATGTGATTCTACAAGTTCAACAAATTGTTAAGAGTAGAAGTGCACAGCCGCAGTCACCTTACTCATCTAAATTCACACAATTAATTAGATTGAGACATCGTTTTTAAGCATGCAATATCACACCAAGGGCAGTTTCAGAATGTTATTTATAACGATGTGGTTACTAAATGATTCTTATGGCACTGAACCAGCAACTCTGAACTCATCAGTGTGTCTTTCATAAAGAGATGACATTTGCCAGCTTGGATGCAGGGTGTGCTACACTGGACAGTCATTCAAATTCTGAGTAAGTCCTGTGACTTGGTTTAATATAGGAGAAATTAAGACTCAGTGCATATTTAGGTATTAAGATGACTGTGAAGAGTCATCCTTGCTGTATAATTTTCACTGCCACTACACAATAGAAATTTTTAATGTGCAGCTGAGATACTATGAGGACAAAGTGTCATCAGTTACTATCAATGTAACTAGAAAAAGAAAAAAAATTGTCAGTGTTGAGTTACAGATTCTGTCAGTGAGGCCAGAATTATCCTTACCCGCATTTTTGCCAAAGATCATTCCTTTACATGCCAGATGTTTCCCTGTCTGTCTGAGCAGCCCCATCTGACCAAACTGAAGGAAGGGGAATCCCCTTAGCCTTTTGCTTTTGATACTGGGCCCGAGAGCATAATCTTTTCAGCTTAACCAGGAAGCTATAAATAAGCTTTCATGGGGGAAGGTAAGCAATAAGCATAAATTATAGCCATACACAGTAGCTGTTTGTGAAGAAGGCAGAATTTAGCAACTATGAGTATTGTAAAAGGCAGAACTCTTTGGCAGAAGGCGATATGGCAGAATAAACTTAGGTAAACCTTCAGCAGCAAAGTGATGTTCCGTGATGGACAAATGAATGTATTTTTCGACCTTCCCTGCCTTTCCATCCAGCTTGCTTCTTGGTTCTGTTGCATGCAGCTCAGTTGCTGCTTGCTCTTAGGAGGTGAGCATTTAAATCCTATTATTAAAGTAGGTTTTTCTTCTGTATCACTCTATTCAACAATGACAGCCTCTTATCTCCCTGCAGAACCCCAGTCTCTTTACTACTGGGGACATCTACATTAACATTTCAGTTCATGTCAGGAATGTACTTTCGTCGAATCGCTCCAAGTCATTCCCACATGCCACACTTGGGTTTAGATCATGGAGCTCACAAACTCTTGATGAGGTGGTGGCTTCAGCTGTTAGGTTAAATTTCACTTTCTGATATTCTGCCAAACTTTCAGAGTGGAAAATCACCATTCTGTGATAGAATGAAGATACTAGGAAGAATGGCAAAGATACAAAATGAATTTGACCTATTGGAGAACATTACAGCAAAGGAGAAGTTAGACCTAAGACAAAGATGAAGGAAAATTCAGCTCATTATTTAACAGGGAAAGAGAGCAAGTGAAGATTGACACAGGAGACTAAAGCCTCAAGGGTCCTTTTGGTTCAGTGCATTCATATTTCTCTCACCCTCTTTCCATAAAAAGGTTTAATTATGACCTGGTGCTTAATGCAATTAATATTACCAGCAAAGTGCAAGGAAAACAGACATAACAGGATAAAAGCAGGCTGAAGAACGCTTACCTGAGTTACGCAAAACATAGTGGGTGAATAACATAGATGAAATGAAAAGCAAGCCTCCTTGAGATATCCAGAGGAAAGGGAAGCCCAGCAGGGGTCAGCTGCTTAAGGAGTATTTCATGTCACCTCTAAAGAGACTTCAGTGAAAGAAACAAATGAGTATACCAGAGGAACGTGTAGCTTATCTAGCTTGATTTTTTGTGCTTGTGGGATTCTGGCACAGAATCTAGCGGAGCTGTGTATCTGCAAATCCATGGGATTTTTGATCTAATGCAGGTATGCTTACAGTATGATTTTCCTAGTTGACAACAGTATTTTCTAGTACCAGAAAGGAATTACTGGACCCTGAAGTCACAGAATAGGGCTGGAGAAGTTTGTGCAAGGTGTGAGAAACTGTTTAAGAATAGAATCATAGAATCATTTATGATGGAAAAGACCCCGAAGATCAATGAGTACAGCTGAAAAACTAACACTGCCAAGTCCACCATTTCCTTAAGCACCACATCTACATGTCTTTTAAATACCTCCAGGGCTAGACACTCAAACACTTCCCTGAGAAAACCGCTTCCATGCTTCACAGCTCCTTTTGGTTAATAAACTTTTCCTAATAATCAGTGTAAAATCGAGAGGTGCAAGAATCAAGCATGCAAGAGGTTGGTATTAGTTTCCCATATTGTGTGTAGCCTTACTGAGAGCTGGGGTGGCTGAAGTTGCTACTAAAACTGCAGGGATTACCCAGAGATAAGGGATCCCACAATGCAGAACGGTAGAGGGGCTACAGAGCAGTGCAGGACACCAGGAAGGATGGCAGACAGCAAGCTGGAAACTGCTTTCACAGAAGTTCAGCAGCCATTTAAATTCAACTGTGTTTCCCAGCAAGCCTTTTCATTCCCTGTCTGTGACTGAAGAGCATTAGCAGGAGGAGAAGAGCTACCAGCTGGCCTAGCAGTTGGCTCACCAGAGGCAAGGACTGTAAAATAGTTACAGTTCTCTAGAAATTAGGCATCATATACAAGCCTGTTTATGTACCTTGTTGGTGCTTTTTTTTCCCTTCGCTCCTTGTAATTGCATATTGTTCATTAAACCAACTCAGTCATGGTTTCAGGTGAGGAAAATTAGCTTTCTGTGCACAAGGTAAATTTAATTTTCCCATGTTTCTGGCTGGTGTTTTTATAGAAATCCCTTTAAAGTTTAAACTGTTCTATGACAATCTAAACCTGACAGAAGGGTTATTCAAGTCCCAATGTCCTGTAAAATTAATCCTACAGCAGCAGTCTCCAAGTTTTTGTCTTTGAGGACTTGTGGAGGTGAGTCCCAGACACCTGGAGAAGGAAGAAATGTCCAGGAAATAATCTGTTTTATTTGGGGGATTGAGTGGCTAAGGCATTTAGAGGACATGATGAGGGCAGCACTGTGTCCCACCAATTTTCCCTTGCCCTTCGAAAGTACTGGGTACTGTTTGAAGACATATAAAGGGCCTTCAGTATGATTGTGGGACAAGGATCAGGCATCTGTAGGTTGAATAGCACTGAGGTTACTGACCAATGCATACGGATATCACATATATAAATTTCAGGGGTCCGGAGGAGAGGAATAAAAAAAAAAAAAATTCTCAACCTATGAGAAAAAGCCTCAGGAACTGATATGTTTTTTATTCTACATCTGTTAAGGAGCAAAGACCAATTCTTTTTTTCACAAGTATCTCAGTGTGTCAGGGGTTGGAAGGGACCTTGGAGAGCTTCTAGTCCAACCCCCCTGACAGAGCAGGACCATGTAATCCAGCACAGGTCACACAGGAACGCATCCAGGCAGGTCTTGAAAATCTCCAGAGAAGGAGACTCCAAAACCTCTCCGGGGAGACTGTTCCAGTGCTCTGTGACCCTCACAATAAAAAAGTTCCTCCTCATGTTAAGGTGGAACCTCTTGTGGAACCTCTTCTCTTTTTGTATGCACTGAGATCTAGTGCATACTAGAAAAAAAAGCTTCAGTAGCATTAGAATAATCTGAGGAAATTGTAGGAATTCTTACCACTAGATGTCTTAAGGAAGAGGTTAAAAAATATCTGCAGTGGTGAACTTTGCTTCGTCCTACCTCAGATTATCTCTTGTGTCCCCTCAGGATTTATATTTATGTAATGTTCATGATTTCTCTAGGAAATGGGGAATGCTTGTGACACTGAAAAGATAATTTTCTACTATGGAACAACTTTCAGTAATATATTATTGCCATTCAATTATACATATAGTCTTTGTAAAACATTTTATATGTTCTATAATTCAAAACTCAGATCAAAAACTTTCTAAGTTACTTTGATAAAAACACTGTAAAATCAGGTTGAAGGACTACAAGTATAATACAGTACTTAGTAAGCTGACGTTAGCTGGCCATTTAGGAACTGCAGGAATTGGCCCTACATCAACCTCTGCTTGATATTTTTACTGCACTTTGTAATAAATTTGTCAATGTCTTAACGATGAAAAGAGTAATAATATAATAGCAAGTTGGAAAGTTATTTCAGTAGTTAGCTCAATTGAAAGAGCTAGACATAGTAAAGCAGCAGTTATATAGAAATACAGCCTGTGTTTTTATCTGCATAAAAATACTGAGTCATGACACTTATTCATGAAGTACGTTTAAAAGACGAAGTGTTGCTAATAAACAGCAAATTGAAAATGAACTTACAGCACAGTACTGCTAAAAAAAGAGAAAGGTTTTGCCACCAAGTGCTGTTTAGTTATTATTTTCTGCATAGAAGCACTGTTAAGCCCAGACCTACATCGCTCTTATCTTAAACTGCTTGAATGTCACAGTGTTTCAGGTAAACCTGAGAAACAACAGATGAGGAGATTAGGGGAGAATTACACTGGGAATCTGACTTTGTTAAATTGCAGTGATCCACTTGGTGTTGGGCCCTTTTTATCATTATAATCACCAGGAAGAATTTGGAAGGATTCCCACAACAAGCATTTTTCATCCTACTGACCTTTAACAAGATGTCCAAGAATAAAGGGGTGACAGAAGTTCACGACTCTGTCCACTAAAAGTGAAAGGTTCTTACCTGCATCATGCAGTTATCTACCAAACTTTTGTGAAACAAAGATCAGTACTGTCATGACATTGCAGAAATACTGATATGTTGTATTCCAGAAAAGAAACAGCATCCAATACCTAGTTGGGTAGTGTTTATTAAACTACTCTGATATCTGGTCTGTAGGTTTGAACTTTTCTATATTTTGTGTCTTCACAATTGCTGAGATCAAAGTCATCAGTGTTTTCACCATGTCACCTGTTACATACTTCAGATGAGTGCTATCAGGTCCAGTGGTCAAACTGGTTTGAAGTTTCAGTATCCGAAATACATCCAGGAGTAGGATGGAATTTATGCTGTAGGTGAAAAGAAAAAACGCCTCACTATTTTTGATAAAACATTTGTTTGTCTTCAGTGAACACTCTGCATGGGCAGTATCCTGTCATACATATCAGGATCCAAGTACCACTGTGCTTGTCATTTACCAAAGTTGTGTTGGAATTCTGCGCAGGCTGATCTGAACAGATACACAAAACATAGAGGAAAAGTTGTTTTATCAAATATCACTGAGTGTAGAAAACCGTACCAAATTCCTCAACCTCCTTAATACGATCTGCTGCTGCCTACACTGAGTAACAGTAAATTCCATGGTTTTCATGTAATAGACCAATGTGCTTTATCCATTGATAACTGGTTTGCACAAATTTTGGTTTGCCAGTGTTAGCTCATTCATAATTATACCAGCAACATGCTGGCTTGTCCTCACCTTCTGAGCATGAGATAACATCTTGAAAGTGAGGGTAGTAAATACACGGGTGCAACTCAAATGCAGCTGGATCATCATTAGCAACAGTAATGATACCATAACTTCCCATCTTTGCCTGATCTAACCACCAAAAAGAAGCAATAATAGTAACCCAGCATGGTCATTATGTAATGAGCTCAGAATTCACTACATAGGAAAATCTTCGAAGAACTTTCAGATTGCTTTATCAAATACAAGTACTCTTTTTGTTCATTTAAACAACTGAACAAGATTGAAATTAACAGAAAATACATGCATGGAAATCAAAAGCAGATCATCAAGTGTACAGAGGAGTCCCTCTACTACTCCTGTAAGATGTGGCTCAAACTCAGCTGTATCAGAACTTTTTGGTGTGGTCTGGTCATCTAGCTAAATATTCAGAATATGCAGTGCAGCCCAATACACAAATGCCATACACATATATAAATCAGAAAACATCAAAGAAACTGCTGTTCACTGTATTCATGATCTGAATAATTTGCTTTCCTTTATTCTGTGTTAGTGGATGTCATGGAGGAGACAAGAGACTCGTGATAATTATAAATGTTGCTTTACATTTGCCATAACAATGAATCAGCTTAGCCCTTTTTAATGATTTGTTTGTGACAATGTTGCAGAATCCTTAGGGCTAAGTTCTTTTCTCAGTAGTATTTATCTCAGGTTTGTATACGTGTAACTCCAGTACACCTGTAGCTACTATGTGCTTTTATATTCCACCATCCTAATGTAAATTACATTGATATTTCCAGTATCTTGTAAATAATATCATAGCAATTGCATTTACAGAACCTGGCACAGTTAATTAGTTGTTGCTTGCATACGTAACACATTCCTTTAAATAGAAACATGTCATGTTTAGCTGTTTGTTATACACATTCTGTGTTTGCTTGAGAGCAGGACAGTGCAGTCTGTAATTCTGAGTATCCATTTCCATTTATTTAAGAGCATTTCCACACAAGAAAGTTATACTGCAGTTAAGAAAGGAAGTGACTTTATGGTATAGCAGTTTTTCTGAAAAAAAAAGCCAAATCTTCCTGTATCGGTATTTTTACTCTAGATTGTCTGCATAGCAAAGTTCAGTTGTTCTTTTAAGTTATGAGTAGCAACTCTGCTATACCTGAGTATGTGAGTACATATTGTTCTGAGTAGTGATTTTAGTCACTTGTCTCGTACAGGTAAGCCATAATAAAAGGTCTGCATACTGTATGTTAGGAACAGTATGATTTTTTGATCCTGAATAAGACCATATGTATATAGTCTTATGTAATAGATATATTATACATATATGTAATGGGATTTATATGCCTCATTTTTCATGGATTAAATAAATTGCTTCTGGAGGACAAAATCTTAAGCAGCAAATCATGTTGTGGTTTTCTGGTACTTAGCTTTCATTTAAATCTGTAGGATAGACTCTGCCCTTCCATATATAAATCTGTATCAGTGGCATAATGACTGACAGAACCTGCAAAAAACTACCTTCAGTGAAGGGGCTGTGGCAGACACACATCAGCATAACCAAGAGCATCTTTTCTAAGTATGAGGCTGTCGTATGTTACCACTACACATTGGTCAGTAATAATGCTGCAGACAATTCACAGATAAAACATCCAGCAGCATGGACCTCCAAAGAGGGCCTTGAAAAGACTCAGACGAGGAAACCAGCCACACATCCAAATGCTTATACTTTAGAAATTTCCTTCAGTATGGACATCTGAGTCCTGCAGCTGCTCTACATAGCCTTTTATACAGCCACAGGTGTTGGCTTCAGTGCTGGAGCACGGAGTAGTAGCAAACAAAGGGGAGTATAGACGATGCTGCCAGAGACCAGACATAGTGCCAACTTAATACTGAATGTAAAAGAAATACTTGCCAATTGGTTTCTAAATGCATTTTTAGATAGAAAAATTAGCTTGTCTTTAGGGAGCATTATCTATGTGTGGATGAATGTTCCAAGTTTTAATACCGTATAAAGCAGACTTTTTAAAAATCTGAATAAATAAACAGAACTATCAAAACCTACTATTCTATTGTCTATGCATGTATTGTTTAAAAAAGAATCAAATTAGATTAGATTAGTTTAATTCCCCATGATCACTTCTTGACATATTTTGTGTGACATTTATCCTTTATGTAGTACAAGTAACTTCTTTGGAGCTGCAGCAGGAAGTGCAGGTAATTCAGCGTTAGAGTATGTTGTGAAATCTGTGTTTGTATTCAAGGGTGTTTCTGGAGTTGCATGTTCTTAATTCAGCTGATGGAAGTGTTGGTGTATCATCTATGTATTCAGATTTTCACTATTTTGAGGTGCATTTTGCCTGTAAATGGACTATATTTTAGGCATTTCCCTCATTAATTACAGCTGAATCCTATTTGCATACATATTTGTACAAATAATTTGTCTTTGATCAATTCCAAAATGAGAGTTGGAAGTGTAGAGATCGTTTAAAAAATGATTGACTGCCTATCACAGTACTACAGGTGATATTTCTGCCTCTGTACAGGGAATTTCCTACACTAGTATTTACAGATAATAGCATTAACAGCTGCTTCTGTTACCAAATTGCGATGAATGTTTGAGGTATTTAGCATTTTGCAATTGGAAAGAATTACCAAAGGGTCCTTCACTCCTAAGGACTCAAAATCCCTCTTTTGTACTACTACCTTAGTGGGTTTTAATATTAATGTACACCTGGATGCTGCAGGAAGTTTTCCTGTGGGCAAGGAACATACATTTTGTTTCAGCTTGACTTGGACTGAAGTGGCAGAATGTTTAATGCAGTTTTGAAAATCTGGGCATAATAAATGATGGAAGTGTCACCAAAGAGAGGAGTTGTGAATGACAAAACTGTGGTTGCTACTCTAGATCTCTGGAACAAACACATTTTATATATTTATGCATTTAGAATTTCCCATCTCTTGCAAAGGAAAAAAAACAAACAAAGAAACTATCCTGGGAGTAATGACTTGTACTTAGATCTTCCCTCTCCCAGTGGAGAGCCCAATCAGCATGGGGCAGTTCTTGCTCTGGAAGATCCCGTATAGACATATTTCATAAAAGCTATTGGAGCTTATTTGCTCAGTAGTAAAGAAGTCTGGAACACATAAAGATAATAAGCAACATTTTAAAGTGAGCTATTGAAAGAAATTCTGCCTAACAGAGAAATGTGTTTGCAGATACTGTTATGAAATGGTTTGATTTGTATGAGTGAAATCAAGTGGAAAGGAAACGGATTGTTAGTAAACTTAGTAAAAGCAAGTCATTAAGATACCTCTGTATTCGCCTTTACCTTTCCTTTAAAAAACAAGTACTGTCTTTTATTTATTGGCATAAGGGTAGTTTCAAATAGGTCTAAATTATTCAAAATACTCTTAAGAAACTTTAACTATTGGTAAAGAAATAGGCTCATTTGCCAAACTTACATTGTAAGCAGAGATTACTTTTAAATAGTACAAAGAAGGTTGTCAATATGACCCTTCAACACAAGGGACTATCCCAAGCATAGACCTATCAACAATTTTGGGGTAGGATCTCCTTTTGTTTGTGGTGATGATGTGGATGGCTTTTAATAATTTTATATATGTATATACATATATGTGTGTACATATATGGCTAATAATAAATCTATCTACTAGCTATGTCTGGATGCAAACCAGTTAAAATCATTTAAATATCAAAAAGCTTCTTTTCTTAGATGATTATATGATGCCACTGAAAAATCTTCTAGCAGTAATTTTAGATTATATTTCCTTTTCTATTGTCTGTTTAATTTGTATTTTATTCTCACTAAGCATTATTTTAAAACTGAACTTCTTTTACAGTGTTCAAATAGTATGTCTCAACATCTTCAGTATTTTGTTTCTAAACAATACAAGCTAGTAAATTAATCTAAGCCCGTCTTTTCCCATGAAAAGGATTTTATGTTTATATTTTCAAATAAATATAGTTTTGGGAAAAATTCCTGAGCTATTTCTATCAAATAATTGTTTTACTGAGAAAAGAATATCCTTCCTCTGAAGCATTTGTTTAAAAAAAATTTAAAAGGTAAGTATCTAATTGTATATGCATCAGTTAAGTTGTGCCTTGTGCTGTATTGATTTCACATCCTATTTCTCCTTAAATAATGAAAGTAATCTGCCAGGTATTTCCTGATACAACCACATGGTCTTGGTCTTGATGCAGAAGGAAATTCCTTGTCTAGGTTCTGTAGGAAGCCAAGGGTGATGTTCACAGTGTGCCTCTATTCACAGGAATTTTGTTACTCTGTGAAATACCCCTAAAACAGCCCCTCTTGATGCACCCTTCTAGTTTAAAATTGTTCTTTTCACCTTGTGAGAAGAGCAACTTTCTTTCTCTGTATCAGAATATCCAGTTAGGGTTTCCTAATCCCACGGACTATGTGTAGAACTACAGCAACTTTATAATATGAAACTCTGTTTTATAGGGCCTCCTAAAACTTGGCTTATCTGTTTTGTTGCTCTCATTTACACTGCTGCAGGGAGGTTTAATTATCTTCACCTTCATTATCTCATGAATCACCTCAGGATCTACTTCTGTGTTCCTGCTTTCACATATTTGCCCAGATTTATTTTCTTTATTCTGTGTTTCTTTTCCACATTGATCACTTAGCTTGGCTTTTTTATATCTACCATCTTCTACTCCTTTTCCCACACTGTCCCATTCTAGCAGTACATTCCGGTAAGCCTGATTCATTTTGAGCCCTTGCACATTATTTGAGAAGCTGGGACCATCCCATTGTCTCATGTTTTTATCTGTGCCACTCACAATTTACATAGATTAAGGTTTTTAGCTTGAAAAAAACCTCAAACATGTAATATGACTTAAAATTAGTCCATGTATGTTGCTGTCGTGGAGGAAAAACTGCACTTTTGTTTTCAGGTTGTAAAATAATTATGCTTTATAATATTTTATGCTATGGAGCAAACCTCCAACTTGAATGCAATAAAAGACACCCCCAAACAAACAAACAAACAAAACCAAACAGAAAACTAAACTCTAATCACTCTTGTCTGGTAATAGGAAATGCATAGAGGTGCAGTATTCCGTCTGCACCAAGAGCCTAAATGCCAAATTACATAATTTCTTCTCCTGCAAGTCAGGCTCGTTGCAGTGGCCACTGAACAGCTGCTGGCCTGGGTGGCATCCAGGCAGACACAGTCACAATTGTCCCTTTTCATCTGGGTCATTCTGAATTCCCTCAACAGGAAATGGAACACAAGCAGAAAAGTTTTAAAAACATCCCAGACATGAATCAACAAAAACCCCGAACATCTGCTCATCAAAGCTCATCAGAAAACAGTGTATTTTATTTACACTACTCTTCTGGATGTACTGAGAATGCCTAATGAGGTTAGAGATCACTGGTAGGATCTCTGACTGGTTAGAGATTGCTGGTGGGAAGTGTCCATTTCACTTTCCAGAATACAGAATATTGGGCTAGTCTACCCCAAATATGTGAAATTAATGTATCATATTCACAACCTCTGCAATTTTATTATTTATTTTAGCATACAGTGATGTAGTTTTATTAAAACCATGGTTTACATCAAATCCAAGTTGTCTAAAAAAAAAGGTACTTTGTTTTGGTTTTTTTTTAAGATAAAATAGTGCTAGCAAATGTGAAAAATAAGATAATATAAAATTTGGTTAATGTACATGGATTCAGCAGAAGAGTGAGGAACATTTTTGTGTATAAAGAAGTGCAGGTTCAGATCCTCAGTCAGAACAGCTCAGCATAACCTAATGACTGCCAGGGAATCAGGCCACTGTGCTTCAGCATCTAACATTGTATACTTTTTCTGATCTGCGGGACAGATCCCATACTCTGTCCTCATTCAAGATTTATGAATCCACATGTCCTTTTGAGATGTCTTATTACCTGAGCTATTTCATTTATTTCAGGGAGAGGTTCACCTCAGCTACAGTGAGGAAACACTGTCTTACAGTGGCTGTGACACTGTCTTACAGTGGCTGTGACCTTGTCTCTGTGGCATCCTTGAGCTTCTCTCTGCGTATTGGAAGGGAAACAAAACCTTCTTTTGCAGGAGCAAAATTTGCTAGGGAGAGAAGCGAGTATTTTAATATTACTTGCCCACTTGATTCTTGTCTTTTACAGCCTTTTCATATAGTCCAAATCACCTTAGCATCAAAACACCATGTAGTATTTTCTGTGAGGTTTTTCTGCTTGTGTTCGGAGCAAAGCACCTTCCTTAGCAATGAGTGCTTTAAAGGAACACAATGTAGCATCCTGGTAACTCTCTTAAAAAGTCAGCTTGGAGATTATGCAGTTTTCTCCATAAACTCCAGAAGAAGCAATACTTTCATAGTGTTGGTTTGGAGAAAGAGGACAACGGTGCTGATGAATGACTGGAGCACTTGGAAGTCACATAAGGAATAATTATTTTTTGCAAGTGTGGAAAGGAAATTTATTCTTCATGTATGCTGTGTAGCTACAAAATATTGCTGTGAATGCCAGAAAGGATAAACACCTGCTAAAAGAACTGTGGAGAGGATTATCTCTCTTTCTTACTCATAAACTTATGAAATACGTACTACACATTGGACCATTTCCAGTTTTTTTCTTTTTCTCTCAGCAATTTTCTAGCCGTTGAATCAATTGTTCACTCTCTTTGCCCGTCCTATGAAAAAGACATCTGCTATGTAGAGAGGCCAAATACTAACATACATGTTTCAGCTACCTTGTGCCAACCTGCTAGGACAGAATGCTTGTTTGTTTGTTAACCGGTCTGCTTTGGAGTTCCATTGCGTGGTTTTGTCATTGGGATGTGGGGCTGGTACTCTCTCCTGCTCCTTATTCCTCCTCACCAGGCTGGAAAGATCTACTTGCTGATTCCGCTCCACCTGTGCAGCTGTAGTGATGCTCTGCCAGCAATGCTAATGCTCCCTTGCCAGTTTTTAAACATTCTGCCAAGAAGAGAGAATTAACAAGATCTGAATTATCTCTAAAGTAACCCCGATACCCCTGTGTCCTATTCTTCCAGTGTTATGTCATTTTCCAACTCCTGTACAGGATAATAAAAAGGAACTCTTATACCCCAACAGCTGAGAAATGTGTTAGGGTAGGCTGCACCATTTATTCTGGCTACCCTTTTCCCTTTGTGGCTCTAAACATTTAAAAACCTTTAGGCCAGATTTTACAGTTCATGTCGTGCTGCTCAGCTGGTGCAAAGTGGATGGATTCCAGACAAAGCTGGCAAGTGGCCGCAGCTTTCCCCTCGTGCTCGTGAAGGCAGACAGGAAAGGGCAGCACGGTTTGTGTCCTCACAGCCCCCCTGCAGTGTCATGTTCGAGGCAGCCCAGCCCCAGGCCACAGTTGGAGGGGACCCCTCAGCTGGGCTGAGCCCTGTGTCTGCATGTGCCAGGCAGCACGTGGGGACATAGCTGACGTTGTCTTCTGAGGACATCCAGGTTTAGAGTGGAGCTTTACTCATTTTGACTGGAAAAGCAGAACGTTAAAACAATTGAAGGGCTTGAATGGAGGTTAAACCAATAAGGAGAAGCTATTAAACCTGAGTCATAGCTCATAATGTCTGCAATATACATGTCTACTATAACTTCAGCAGCAGCTTTTCACTGTGATGTAGGCTTAACTTATTTGATTCTCTTTCTTTCATTTTGTTTTATCCTTTTTGCTCCATTTGCAAGCAGAATCAAATGAACTGTCAAAAGTGAGTAGGGGAAGATGCTTTGGGATGTCTGTGCTCTTTCAGTACTGAACCTTCAAGAAATGCTGACAAGCATTCCTTTTAGGTTTAAAAAAAAAAAGTTTCACTTGCTTCAATGGGAAAACTTGGTCTTTAGTCTCCAGAGACCTCTGCAAGCTGCATGATGGTGTGTAAAGCAGAGACAAAGGAGTGGATCTTGCGCCAGTCAGCGGTGGCACCCATTTCTGCTCCTAGCACCTTTCATTCCTGCTGCAGCTACTGGTGGCTTGCTTTGTCTCTGTGTCCTGCTTTCCTTCCCTGGTGCTCTGGGGAATGTTTGCACAGCCACAAGCATAACCTGGTATACTCTGAGTTTCTCTTCTCCCTTCTCTCCTGTCTCTCTTCTACCACATGCATTAATCATAAATTTAACTGCATATTCAGATGGCATCCTTGCTTATCTCCAGCTTTCTGCAGTGCATTTGGTTTTCCCCTGGGCTTGAAGCCTTTGAGCCAGCGGTTCTGCAGCTCTTTGTTTCTAATTTTGCAGCCTCTGTCTACCATTTGGAAAGAAGAATAACACTAACTGCCTGCAAGGGCATCCCTAAATACCAGTGTGGAGATTCTGAGACGGCTTGTACTGTTAGTGTCGTAAAAGACAAGCCTCTTTGTAGAAATGTGAACATGCTCAAATACTTTTCCATCCATCTGTCAGTGGCCATGCATTTTCCTTTTCCTGCCCTGATCCTGTGAATTGCATATATATACACACCACATCATGCTCTCTTTTACTACATCATATACCCTCTGCTTTTATTAATTAGGGATTATTCCGCAGTGTCGGTAATAATAACAGTGGTCAGTGGTAATGAACTGACCTCTAGTGCTGCTCTAAAGCCCCCCAGGGGAAGTGTGAGAGAACGAAGACATCTTTTCAGAAAAGTATCACATGCCTTCATTGCCATGGCCAAAAAGGGTCACCTGGTTTGATGCACCTACTGGAAAAAAAAATTATTTTTATTTTTTTTTCTAGGACCTTGTTCCATCTATTTTACTGTTAATACCTTAATATGGTGAATTAATATGTCTGAAAGAGCTACCTGGTACAAGAGGCAATTTCTGAAGACCTAAAAGTTATCTGGCTTGTAAAGAAAAATCCAATCTCTGGCAGAGACTAGAGTTATAAAATTTGACCTACTTAACAAAAAATCCTATTAGATGGATTTACACATGGGTCTCTGGGATCAGACTGTCCGATATGAAGAATAGGACCTGAAGCCTTTTAATGGGACCTGAAGCCTTAAAGCTGTTTAATGCTGTCAGGTATATTTTCCAGGTTACCTTTTCTTGATTCTTCCAGATCCTGGTACTAAAAACAGTGCAAAATATAGTGTGATCCATACAGAACTTACGTTTTGGTATATTATCATGCCCAACCACTAAATCTGTTACATTACAATTTGATAAACAACATTATTATAAACAAGAAAAAAAAAACAAACCTTCTTTTTTTTCTTTTTTTTTTTTCCCAGAGATAGTTACATGTCATGGCAAGATGGGCCTCCTTGGAAGCTATTCTGAGCTCTGAAGTAGTCAGCTGTCATTTTATCTTGACTTCATACACCTTCTTTTCACCCCATGAAAAGCCATGTGACTTTATTGGAATGATGGCAGTATTAAGTGTTTGGGGTTTTTTTCCTTATGTGTCTTGCTTGAAGAGTCAGGTGTTTCTGTAGAGCTCTCAGCACTCCATTCTAACCCAAAGGAAAATACAAAAGAGGGAAATTTCTGTCCCCGTTGATTGTAGAAATGAGTTGGTGCCCCCAAACACTGTCGTGGCTTGGAATCCAGGGGCAAAACAAAAATCCATCTATGCATTGTTATTTTTAAATCCCTTCTTTGTATTAGTCTAGGAATTTTTTTTATTTCCAAAAAAACGATTTTGAAAGTTTGTCTAGCCAAACTTTGGTTAACAATGTCCTAACAAATAAAGATCCCAAACCAACCCCTAAAAAACAAAACCCTGCAAAAGATCCTATAGAATTCAGTTGTGAATAGTTTGATTCTTTGAGTCTTTGAGGGTGACAGAGCACTGGAACAGGCTGCCCAGAGAGGTGGTGGAGTCTCCTTCTCTAGAGACTTTCAGAACCTTCCTGGACACATTTGTGTGCAACCTCTTCTAGGTGACCATCCTCTGGTAGGGTGGTTGGACTAGATGATCATCTCCAGAGGTCCCTTCCAACTGCTGTCATTCTGTGTTTCTGTGTTTGGGATCATCCCCTACTCCCTTGTTCTCTTCAGCTTCTTATCTTTTAGATAATAATGTTCCTGTAAATGGGAGAGAAGTTTGCCAGAATCCTGGTACCTCTTTCCCATAGCTGCCATGATTTGCACAACTTGAGCAGAAGAACCAAATACCCATGCCAGCCTTGCATAGCTCTCAAATTTGCTTTCTGCATTCCCAGCAAGTGGTACTCAGAGAGTAACCCGTGGCAAATCTTGGCAAGATGTTGCCTGTAACTCCATAAAGTCTGTGGGGTGGTATTTATGGTGTCCTGAGCAAACACCTTTTTCTCTAAGATCCTGCAATCTAAGCATGAGAAGACGACATTTCTGTGTTTGGCATATTGAGCTCTTCCTGGTTATGAGCAATATTGGTACAGTGTGTATTGCAAAGCAGAATAGCTTACTTTCTAGGTAGTAAAGTAAGAATTTCAGCATTGTCATTTTCTATATTCTTTATGTGAGAGCTTACGGGGGGTCTTTGACAGAGAAGATATATATATATATTAAAAATCTGTAGTAATAAATATGTATGGGACGTAGAAATAAATTTCCTTCATCCTTTAGCTTTTAAAAATGGTTGTGAATAACTCTAGATTCCCAGCTGTCATCAAAAGCAACAAAAGAGTCATTTATGTATTTATCCTCTGAAGGCTGGTTCCCAAGGCTTCTTTCTGACATGACAACTGTGCCAGGAGCTTGAAGCTTTTGCTAACCTCAAGATGGTAAATCCCCATTGAGGGCAGACTGGTTAGGATACAGTCCAGGGACACTTTCACTTATCATTAAAAAAGTACATGTGTGTGCACAAGTAGGTGAGTGCATACCTGTGTGTGCGCATGTGATTTAGTTTTTATTTTGGCCAGTATCTGCAGAGAGAAGTACCCCTTAGAGTTTCACCTCATCTTAGATTGACTTGGCTAACTCAGAAAGCATGCCTCTTGTCCATATTGTACTTCCTGTATGGTTTAGTCTCCACAGATTTGAAGAGTAATTATACCTATTAGAATGAGTGCAAGTGGAAGTATTAATGTTCTGAGTTAAACTACTTTACACCAATTTTGCATTTAGTTGTCATAAATGATCATGAAAATAAAAGGCCTCATATATTGATTTGTCATTCTTCAGCTTGTTGAGGTTTACAGCACTTTTGACAAGTGGATATTGACCTTTGTATGGTGTTGGTCAATGCTATCTCTTAAACCACTAAAATCTTATTCTCATCTAAGCAGAAGCGGATGTATTCTTACTACCTCTCCTTTTTCCACATGGGTTATTATAGTATAAAGTACAATATGTTAATTTAGTTTGGCTTTACTTTGAATCATACATATACTTGAATTTTCAAATAGGGTATTTGAAATGAAAATAATGTATTAAAGATCTCTGGTGAGACCTAATGGATTTATGAAAATAGAAAACTGCAAGTACAAACACATAAATATTTATGGTGAATTTTCTTATCCCTGTCTATATTTTATATAGCATAATCTTACTGTCATAGGATTAGGTTTGGTCTGCGTCTGGTTTGTGTGACAGGAAAATTAGAGCAGCTCATATCAATCAACATAAAGCACAATGGAATGAGTTAGTATCAGCACTACAAACATGGAAGTTTTAATGAATGACTAATGTATGTGCATGTCCAGGCCTTCTGAGTTAAAAGGACCATTTGGGGCTGAAAATTAAATCCTAGTTGAATTGTTTTCCAATTAATAAAATATGAGGAACAAAGCTTTTAAAACAGTTTGTGATTCATAGATACACCTCACAGAATGCATGCAAGAGTGGCAGTTCCTGCAGCCTGATTCTGCTTTCACTGACAGTGATGAAAATCAGGAGTAACTCCAGCGAAGTCAGTGGAACTACCTGGGGTAAGATGAGAACAAAATGAGAATTTATTGTCACAGCTGTGGAGCAAATATATAGCAGTGATGGATTATTTCTCTATGGACTATGACACAGCTTGAATGAAGAAAAACTAGTAGTGGCCAATAAGCAATTGATTTTTTTTTTATTTTTTTTTTTTTATGCAGAGAAACAACTGGAAAAGTACAAAGAAATTGTACTGGATGTGAAGATCTTTTACAAATATATTTTTAGTTTAATGATTGAAACACACTAGTTTGCCTTTTTATAAAGGGAAGTATATGTCTGAAACTGCTGACAAAGTCTGCCTGATATAAAACAAATAGGAGAAACGTATGCCAGAGACTTCCTGAAATATTCTTTATTTGCAGCTAGTAATCTTTGAGTAAATTTAGAGTAATTCAGATTAAGCTATCTCAATGTGCATTAGAACTATTTGAACTATTGCATCTTTTAATGACTAGTAACATATTTAATTTTATAGTTAATAAATGATGGATGACTTTGGGTTAAACAGATCAATAATTTCTAAAGTTTCTTTCAAACTTCTCTTAACCCCTCAGCTTTACATTTGTACAGGTTAGTACAATGGTCATATTTGATTAACAGAGAACATTGCAAGTTACTGTCTGGTGCTGGTAACATTTAATAATCCATTTAATTTATCTTTTTCTTGCTGTTCCTTGTCCTTTGCCAATTATCTAACACTTGGTTTTGATCCTCAGCAAAAAAAATTACCACTATATTTCTCTTCTAAAATATCAGATAATACAAAGTACAAACTGACAGTTAATTCTAACTGCTTAAAATACAGATGCAGAAGTTGCATTCAAGGATAGAATTTTAATAACCAAAAGGACTTAAAAAAAATCAGTGAAGGGAAAGTAAAAGAAGGATCTTGCACTATTATTTTTGTTTGGTAAGAGGATTAAAAAAGACTACTACTAACAAATCAGGGAATTTAAGAATCAAGTACTCCTAAAGAAAATTGCTTACACCACTTAGTATCCAAATTAAAATTTCCAGGAACAGAGTCCTAGGTTCAGATAATGCCTAATGGGATGAATCCAGACGTTGGGAAATTTAGAACCTCGTATGGGTCTGACAAGGTTTCACTAGAGAGAAAGGAAGCTACCTAGTGAAACTCCAGGGACTCTAGATGTTATTCAGTGCCTTTAAAATGTTTCAGAGGAAATACAGAAGCTACATAAGGAAAAATAAATAAATAAATAGAGCTATTGTCACAAGAGTCCAGGTGTTTTCTTTCTCCCTGTGAGTGCATATGACCAAGTTTACAGATCTGTCGATATTGAAGATTGAAATGGTTATGCATTGGTGACCATCTCAAAACTCTGGAAGAATTTTGTACACAGTTTTGAAATTATACCATGAAAATGACACTTACAAAATACTGTTTAAGGCAAAAATACAGCGTACTTCAATTATCAGTTGGAGATTGCTGTAACGGTATCTTGAGTTATACTATTAACTCCAAAAAACTATTGCAAGGAAGACAACAATTAATGTCAGATATTAATGCAGTATATGAACATTAGTAAGTGTGATAAAACTGACAGAGAGCATAATACATACCAATTTATTTTTGGCCTTTTTGTGAAGCATCTGGTGTTGCATATGGTATGAGGTAGGATCATGGATAGATAGGACTTTTTTTTGTTCAGTGGCAGATACTATACATTGTAAAGTAAAAATAATGGAAATGACTCTCAAGTATAACAATGCAAAACCTGTCTCTCAAAACTCTCTGGCCAAAACTTCTCTTGGATAATTTGTCTGAATGTATTCAGTGTGGCAGGACTGTGGTAATTTGTCCCAGGTGACAGTAGGCTTTAGATAAGCCATAAAAAAGAAGATACTTCAGCAAATCAAGCACTGAGAAGTAATCAGTCTTTAACTCCTGAATGAAAAACTACCTTAAAGCTAATAAATTGTTTTTAAAATTAATGACAACATAAAGTGACAATCTGATTTTTAAGGGGAAGAAACATTCTATTCTGATTCTCAAACTGAATCACATAAAGTTTCCTCACAGAGAGTAGGTCCCATGTTTCCCGCTGTTAGCTTGTAAAACTTACCTTCAGGTGATGTCATTGAGCTAGTGCAGCTGGCTAATGTTTGTGTGGAAAATTGCAAAACTGAATTGCTTCAAGCTAAATATTAAGATACTTTTTGAACAGCTAAAATTATTTGGTTTGGTAAAAACAAAATTATAAATATATATGATGGGATGATAGAAAGAAAGATGTAGGCATTTCTTTATCATTTGTTATTATATTGTTTAAGCAGTGATGGTGAAAGAGATGTGTATATCCACTGCAATAACAGTCTAAATTACTGCAAACTCTTGTATCGTAGAGTGAAAAACATATTCAAATACGTAGGAAAAAAATAAAGAAATAGTACCCATATCATAGAAAACATTGTTGGGGGATCTTCCATGATCAGTCATAGGATGGCAACCATCCACCAAAACTGTGAAGAAATAGAACTTTATTTTCTGAACTATTGGAATAAAAGTTCCATGAATAGTGTAGAAAATAATTAAAGAGTCTAATGGGGGAAAAAAAAAAAAGGAGTAGCCCAAAAATGCTGTACTTCAGATGTGATGAGACATAGATATATATATAAAGAGGAAAATAAGCTTAAAAATCTAAAATCACTTTCAATGAAGTTTCGAAACAAGGATTTTCATAGATCTCTGACATCTTCATCAGGTCTTATGTGTCTGCACTGCTTAGCAAAGAATATTTGTGCTATATTCTTATCTAAAAGGCTAATGTTTGTGATAATCATAGAATCATAGAATGGTAAGGGTTGGAAGGGATCTCTGGATATCACTGAGTCCAAGACCCTTGCTAGCACAGAAACACCTAGATCAGGCCACACAGAAAAATATCCAGGCAGGTCTAAACTGGCAATTAGCTAATTTCCAAACTGTTCTGAGTCGCATTGTCTCATTTGGAATAAACCTACTTAAAGGTATTTTAATCAAAAAATTTAAGCACTTCCAGAACTATTGCCACATGGCATATTTGCACATGGTAGACTGTCATGTTCTCACCTTCTACTAAGATGCAAAATTAATAATTTTCAGTTCAGAAGTCTTCAAAACGTATTAATTAATTAGTTAAAAGACTAGATAAGTTGACTCTGTTTATGTACCTGGGCATTCTGCCATACATGGGGTGTAGATTTTCTGGTTTTCACATGTACTTGAGGGTACATCTAGTTAACCACAGTCATGCACAGTGAACAAACACATGCCTTACCAGGCACAGAACACAAATTTATATCAAAGAAGTAAGTGCAGCAGAAAATTTCTCCAAGAGATTTCTGTTTAATAGATAACTTTCACTAGTCAAGAGTTTAGTCTAGCCATACAGGGTATCATCTCATCAATGATAATTAAAGGTCCATCCATGCTTAAATGGCTTTTGTGAAGATAACTTTCCCAAACCCTGTTGGGAGATTTTAGTCTGGAGTCACAGAGTCTTAGCTGGCATGATTTGAGGGGAAAGGCTGGGGAGTGGGTTTCAACCAAGGGCAGGGCAAAGCTGAAATGCACATCTCAGTCAATAGCAAAACAGACCAATATCCCTGCTGAAATCATAGAATCACAGAACAATTTATACTGGAACAGACCTCTGGATGTCATCTGACCAAATGCCCACTGAAGTACACAGGCCAACAAACCTTTATATAATCATATTTTTAGTATCTCGAAGGATGAAGATCTCAGATCTTCTCTGGAAATAGCATCTTTTGACCAACTTCATTGTGGAAATTGAAAATTCTGTTGGAAGTTGCCTCTGTTAGACCTGTCTACCTTTTACTGTGCACCACCAGAAGAGTCTGACTTCATCTCCTTTATACTCTCCTATTACGTAGTTGAAGGGAGCAATAAGATCCCCCTTAGCCTTCCCTTCTGTTGCTGTTTTCTGTCTTGTTTGAGGGCTGTGAAGGATGTAGTTCTCTCAATTTAAATTGAACTTTGTGAACCAGGAAAAGCTTTGGCCCAATATATTTAGCCTCAGGTAGGCAAAGCAATTACTCCTTAAAGAGTTAATATCCTTCTGATACTGCATTTTGAATAGCAATTCAAAATGAGTAAGGAACCTTATTTGGAGTCATTTACACCAGTAATAGCCTTTTTCAATCTTAGTTATGGTGTCAGTAATATAATATTATAATAATAATATTTCTTTTCTCTGCCTTAAGGTAAGACTAACTGCAGAGACAGAAAATCTGCATTGTAGGTTAGACTGTGATGGTTATATGCCCTCTTAGCAGGGGGAAAAACAAGCTGTGACACTGCTTCATTATGTATTCATCTCCCCTGCACCTCAGCCCATCTTTTTCTGGGGCACTCAGTGAAAAAACGGTTCTTGAAATCCAGTGAGTGTCAGGATTGAAATTGTTCCTGACTTCAGTGAGTAGCACATGAGGAGTTGGTCAAAGAAGAAGTAGGGGTAATCTAATTGCATAGAAATATCCCCCTTCTTAGGTATGCAAACACACAATGCCAAGGGCTGAATTTTTTGCTTCAGTGCCTCTGGAGATGAGGGCACAACATAAGGCTGATTGTGCTGTCGGTCTGCTAGCCATGGGAAAAAAGGAGCAGCCACCTTTCAGGCACTGTTTCCTCAGTCTGCTGCACCTATGTAAGCTAATGGAGGAAGGCTAAAGGAGGCAGAAATAAGAGGCCACTGTAGCTCTGAACCCCAACGCTCTTCACAGGAGCTAGGCTGTCAGAAGTGCATGTAAGTACACCTGGTGTATGCCTGGCTCCAACTGCTCCCATTGCAAGGGAAAAGCAGGGGACTGAATTGTGACTTTCTGGGTCACACTGCCTACCCAGATCTGCCCCTGAGCTATGCAATTACACATTTTCCTTATTCAGGGCTCATGCTGACTATGTGATCTAAATAAATTTCAAAGCTTCTATTCATGTAACTGTGATTAGATAAGGTGGCACAAAGGCTGTTTTTACACAACTGCAATGCGCTCTGTCTCTGTGCATGCAGGGTCTAGTGAAATGCTGAAAATATAATTCGGAAATAATGCTGAAATTTGGTGTTCAAGTTATGAATGAAGGCTATTTTTGAAAGGGTTTTAACTGGATATTTTTCTCTCTTGGGAGATGTGTACAAAGCTCTCCCCCCCATAGAGACACTGTCAAAGCTAAAATTGATGCATTAAATGTCATACTTCTAAATTTTCTGGTGGGCATACATTGTTGTGGTGTTTACAACATGAATCAGCATAACTGTTCCCGATAGATTGCTTGTAACATTTTATCTTTTCTCCAACAGAGACAGCTCTTCTTTACTTCTTTTCTTTGAAAAGTTGAGCTTAGATCTTCATAACTGAATTTAATGTTTTCATAAACTCCAACAGAAATATCTTTCATTATCTTTGTTCCTGATGGAATTATTATGCAGGGTGAGTTTTTTTGATCTTAGTATAGCTCCTCTGGACCATAAATATATTAATGCAAAGCATTCAACATCGAACAATTATAAGTGTACAGTTGTCAGAAAATGTGAAGTATTGTTCTCACACGGGTTGTAATTTCTTTTTTCTGGGTGTATGCAGTACTTTCTTTTTATCAGTAATGCTTTAGTGATTACATAGCCACCTTAGATGTGATTTATGATTACTGCAAGAGATGTTAATTCAGATTTTCCAGGTTTTGTATGTTTGTGCTGTAAATTTTTCCAATGTGTTGTGCATGGAAAGTTGACAGGGGTCTTTATTTGGGGAGGACAGGAGAATCAGAGCAAAGTAAAGGAAAAGAGGAAAGGTATTAGATAACAGTATACATCCCTGAAATATGCTACATAATTGTGTCAGAAGTCTGTAGCTTAATAGATGCTTGTGCTGTTCTGTAAATGAGTAAACATCTTATTTGGATGTATTTGTATTGTGACTTCACAAAAATGCACATTATGATGAGACAGTATAATGAATGAGAAGCAGAAGTACTTGTAGTACACTGAAGTCTCCCATTGCCACTGCTTGTGTGCTGCTGTTGTACATAAAGACTGACAATTCTGTGAACTCAAGATGAAAGCACTAGAGGGAAAGGAAAACCAACTATATTTATTCAAGAATACATTGCCAACAACAGCCAGGCAACAATTTAAAAATGGATATATTTGTTCTAGATCTGACTGAAGTAACTAAAGGCCAGGGCAGAGCCTGTTTTTAACTCTGCCAGGGCAGAGTTAAAAACTGAAAGTGAGGGAGATTGAGAAGCGATAGTATCACCCCAACTCCTTTTGGGAAGTAGGCTAACTAAAGATCATACTGAAGTATGTCAGTCTTGTCTATCACAGCCACTCCCACATACTGTGGAAATGCAAACGACAGTGTTAAATAATCGGAACAGGATAAACATTATTCGGTTATTAAAAATAACAAAACTATTGAAGACCTTAATGAAGAAAATGAAAAAATATCACAAAGAAAGAAATTTTGCATGGGTTTGGAAAAAAAAAAAACAGTGAAGCATGAACATAAAAAAATATTTTTTTATTAGTGTAGTTTATACAGAACTTTGGTTGAGTAATTTTTACCAGTGGTCAAATTCTCACTATCCCATAAAGAGGGAGATATTTGTGAGCAGTCGTTGGAAGCTTTCATAGTCTTCATAGCATCAGAGTAACATAATCTGTCCCACAGGGCTCAATAATGACATGGCAGAGTTTATTTATCATTTTGTATTCATTAATTCTGTTTATTAATATTTTTCTACTGTTGTGAAAAACAGAATGATGTTATATTCTAGCTATCCTTGGATCTCTGAAACACATAATTTTAGGTGCCTATCACGTACCAAGCCTTGGCATCTAGCTGCATATTCACAAGGTTTATATTATATTAAATGAATAAGGGCTGGCCAAGTTATTTGTTTATAAGCTGGGTATAATAACTAGTATCTGTTGGAAAAACAAGCATTCTTGAGATGCTGAGATACAATAGTCCTAGAAGCTACTTAAATGTCATGAAAAGAGAATCTGAAGGTTATAAAAGAAGTGATAATAGAAATATTTTTTTATCATTTCCTCTTTTTTTTGTGATTATCAAATCACATGACTAAGGGTTTTTTTGTTTGTGGAGAGAATAAAAGAAGTATGTCATCAGTCACATCTGTGGAGCAGGCAGCAGCCAGTGGAACAGACAGCAGACAGTTTATCTCATAAACTGACACCTCTTTTTTGCTTTTTTTAACTATTCAATATGCTATATGAGTTCACATTTTTATTTAAAAAAAATATAACAAATACACAAAAATTGAGTGATGTCAGCTACATGTAATAGGTCAACAATACCAACTGCTGATAACTCCCCTTCAACACCTGTCAAGAATAATTTTGCAAAGCATGGAAATTTGCTTGAGAACCCTTTACCTCCTCTTTGGAAATATATTTCATAAATGACATGCAAAATTATAAAACAAGGAGAATATCGGACATCCTACTTTGTTTTTCCTTACAGATGGTTTTCGGCTTTCTAGCTTCTCTTGCATTTACAAAAAGTACAACTACTGATAATACTAAAATGTCATTGTTACGTGGTAAACCCTTTCAACAGTGCTGTGCATTAGGAAAGGAACAACAATGGGTTTATTTCTCATTTCCTCTCTTCTTCCAACATTTCCTTCCGATTATCACTGTACTCTAGCATAGAGCTTGATCTCCTTTAGCTTCATATGACTGCAGAGATGTCCAAAGGAGCCCTGGTGAAATTTTGAGAAGAAGGTGGCAACAAAATGACTGAGGACCATTGCACAGTTCTCCAGTTTTTCTATCCTGTAGAAAAGCATTCAATTCCCAAAATGGAATTCACATTCAAATGGCAGAAATGCTGACAGGAATTCATGTGGGAGTATAACATAGTCATGACTACTTTTTGTCTCCATTAGGATGGAATTGCTACTAACAAAGTATCCAGGTTATCATTTCAGTTCGTATTATTCCAACCCTTAGTTTATAAGCTTCCAGCTTTTCAGATACTTGGTATTCTTGGTTCACATAGCTATCTGACAAGTGGTTCATTAAACTTAATTAGAAATTAATCAAGACAGTGTGGGCTATGCCTACACTTCATGTTATGCTGCAATTGGAAGCCTTGCTTTTTGAATTTCTCAAACCGCTGTTTCCAGGATTAAATTACCAGTTTGGAATATTGTGCCTGAGTTTTCTAACTGCTCAAGAAACATTCCAAAAATGAGTCTTCCTCACAAACAGTAATGACTAGTGTGACATTTTTAGAACAGAATTAAAAGCAGAACTACTGTCACGGTTTAGGGTACAGGCAGCCCCTTAGATCTGTAACAGATGTGCTCTGTTAAACCCCCTCCTACCTCTAAGGGGAAGAGAAAGGGAGTAAGGGAGAGAGACTTAGCGATTAGAAAAGGAAACTAGAACAGCTTTAATGTAAGTAATAATAGTAATTAAAAAATGGAACATATACAAATATATACAAAACCAGTATTGAACCCAACCCCCCTTGATGGTCATTACATCACCATCACCACTGATGTTGTAGAGCAGGCACCGGCAGAGTCCCAGGCTGGGCCCTGCAGCGGACGGGAGCTGTGTTCAGGAGCTGGATTCTGGTACCCGATTCAGGAATACACCAATCAGGATCAAAGGCAGAACAGACAGAGTCCTCCTTGGATGCTCCAAGGAAGAAACTGGAAGAGTACCCAAGCAAAGCCAGCAAAGCAGGACAAGAGGGCAGAGAGGGACAGGACCCTCCTGACCCTTCAGCTTTATACCAGATATGATATATATGGGATGGATACCTCGTTGGTCAGTTTAGGGTCACCAGTCCTGTCCACTCCTCCCTTCAGGTGCAGCATTTCACTTTCCTGCACCCCCCAGTGTGGTACACGAGATCCAGCAGTGACCTTGGTCTGCACTCCAATCCTTGGTACTGACTCTAAACACGGGGTGTTATCACTGCCAGCAGCAGACACTGCCTGGGAAAACAGGCTGCTAACTTCAGACAGTGCAGATAGTTAGAAGAGCTGAGCTGAAAAATAAAATCACAGAATGGAATTAGTTCTCTTCTCACTCAAACAAATCAACTACCTAAGGGCAAACTGTATCACCAAAACAGAATTTGAGTATTTGTTGGTATCGTCATAACACTTGAGAACTGGTGTAAGGGAAAATTACTTACACAGAGAAGCACAAAAGAAAAAGACGATCATTACCTAAAGTGCTTGCATCTGCATATTAATCAGGACAGGAAAAAGAGAAAAAAATGGGAGAATTCAGTCATATAGGGAGACATGAAAAGTATTCTTAACATTGTGGCAGTCTAATCATTGTCAAGCCTTCTTGCAGGTGTTACGGAAAAGCACTGTTTGAGGGAGGATAATGAGGTGACTAAGCAAGTGCTCACAGGGAGCCTCTGCTCAGCCTGCAGAACCACAAAGGAGAAAGCACAGTTGAATGCTTGAAAATCTAGTAAGTGGGTATGAGATTAGCATCACTGATCATCAGCATCTATAAAATAAATTATCATGTGGTGGAGGTAGGTCAGAGAGAGCCTTGAAAGTGGGTAGAAATGTTTTAATTTGATGCAATGAGGAAAGAAGAGCATGATAAAGGAATACAAAGAAAGGGGCATTATCACCAGAACAGTAGGCTGAGAGACACTCATGGAGTAAGATTATGATAGTTATGAATGAGGAAAAATGATGTCTGTAAGAAATGAATAAAATAATGTTGAAGTATCTGAGAAAAAGGATGAAAGCTATGGTGAGTTTTTCACTACAGGATGGATACAAACTGCAAAGATACAGTACAGTAGCATGTTTAATGTAGTAACTTATTAGAGAATACTGATGTGTAGTTTAAGAGCCTGCCTTATAAATAAGAAATTGTTCATCTTTTTCCTGAGCTCATAAGGAAACAATAGAAAGGCAAAGGACAAGTTTCAGTCTGTCACAGACAAACTGAAATACGAATAGGAAATAGATAGGTTATACATCTCGATATATATGACAAATATATCTAGGAAATTAGAGACAGAATGTGGTTTTAAAGGTTTGAGTAAAAACTTTAGCTGATACAGAAAAACAGATGGGGAAGAGACAAGATGATCTGAGAGCGACCTGGCAGTGAAGTATGCTTAGAGGGATTATAAGCAATGGATTCAGAACATTTAGAGAGAAAGAAGAGTTGAGTAGTAACTGTAAAATGGGAACTAGGACTGGAACAAATGCAAGATCTGATTGGGAAGAAAGGATGATAACTGATGTGTGTTAGAATATCTGTCTGTATATGCATATTTATAAGCTTAGAAAATAAAGGCTATACTCCAAAGGGAAGCACTATAAACTTTTTTTTTTTTCTTTTTTTTTTTTGCTCTAGCTGCATTGTCACTTTATTTTTATCAGAAGAACGTGGGTAGTTTTTAGAATTCATCAATTCCTTGAGAGTAAAAAGGGCATAACCCTGACTTAATTTATGAAGGGTCTGTATTAAATTGTTCAATTAAGAGCTTTGTTCTACTAATTATATAGGTAAGTGCTAATATGACTGGTTTATGTTACATTTGGAGGAGTATAATGTGCAATAGGACGAATGTTTCTTTTCTAAACCTCCTTTGTTGCAGAAGAAGGTAATGAGAGCTATATAAAGTCCTGAAATCATAACTAATTTATCAGGCCCACTATGTAAGCTAATGCAACACTAGAAATATACTACATTGACTGCTGATCATTTTATACTATTTTTAATACCTAAAAATGAAAACAGAGAAATGAATGGACAAATAAAGAGATAAAATGGAATATAAATAATGTATTTTTTAACATTTTGGATCTTACCCTATTATTACTCTTTTTATATGGGGAAGGAAAATCCAATCCAATCAGACAAATATTCAGAATTTCTGCTTTATCCCATATACGGGGATTATAGAGGATAGTCAAAGATGTGTTGTAAAATAATATATTTTATAAGGATCTGAAGCAAACAATGAATGGGAAATAACACAAAATATGGTTTTCCTAGATATGATGTTTCATAATACCATTATTATTATTGGGTTACAATTATATATAAACTTATAATATCTTGTTTATTGTTTATAGTTAACATTTCGTTAGCATTTCTTTCATAGCAGTATTATTAGAAAACTAAAGTTTGCTTATGAGGCCTTGCTTTAGTCTAAGAATTGACTTCTAAAATGGAATTTAAATGATCTCAGCTTATTGTAAGTAAAGGAAAGAGGAGAAAGATATAAGGAGCAATCAATGGTAATAATTTCAGGAACATTTATGTTCCAATAAAATAAAGCTTTATTTGTTTCCTAGTCTGAACTGTTGCATTTAGGCCTGAAAATCAAAATTATGGGGATAGCTTGTTTATTTAGGATGACAACAGAAGACTTGATGGGATAAGCTCTCATAATCTCACCTGGTGAAAACGTTGTGATTGTAGTCTCATCCCAAGTGTCCATGACTGAATGCAGGCAGCATGGGGAGTAAACAAGTGGGATTAGATGTCCCTGTACATCCACCCAGCAAGGATGTTGTGTGGGATTACGGAGGAGTGAAATGACCCATAGGATGGGAATACTGCAGAGCATGGAAGAGATGGACACAGGCTCTTCAGGCTGGGAATGTGTGGAGTAAGAACTGCGCTCTGTGAAAAGGGGTGTCTGTGAAAAGGCAGTGTGCAAGTAGTTGCCTGTGGGACAGTCTGGCCCAGCACATGGGGGTCAGGAGCAGAGGACAGATGAGCAGGTGTGGTGTGCTAGTACTGCTACACGCTGGCTAGTCAAGTGGAAGCATAGGAAACCTTTATACAGATGTAGGAAACCTCAAAGCTGCAGGCTCTGGTACTTGTAGGGGACTTCAGCTACCCTGATGTCTGGCCAAAATGCAATAGGGCACAGTGTAGGCAATGCAGGAGATTTCTGGAGATCATCTACATGATTTATTGAAACAATGGAGAAAGCTAGGGTAGACCTGTTGGACTTGCAGTTACAAGCAAAGAAGAGCAAGGCTGGAGATGTTCAGGATGATGATAGCCTCGTCAGCAGCAACTATGTGACTCTGAAGTTAAAGACAGAGAACTAAGTAAGACAAATAATAGAGTCACCTCCATGGTCTTAAAGAGAGCAGCTCATTCAGGGATCTTCTTGGCATGACCCAACAGAGTTAATCCTGGAAAGATCAGAGTCCAGGAAGTTAGATGATCTTCCAGGACAGCTTCCTTAACATGTGGTCCATTCTGATGTGCAGCAAGTCAAGCAAGCATGGCAAAAGTCAGCATGGATGAATGGGGAACTCCCAATTGAGCTCAAATGCAAAAAGGTTGGATGCAGGGGCAGGCTACCTGGAGGATTACAAAAACATCTCTCAAGCCTGCAGCTGTGGAGTGGAATGAAAAGCAACAAGGGTTGTGAAGGGCTTCTCAAAGCATATAGGCAGCAAAAGCAGGAGTAAAACCCTTTGAGTCTACTGCTCTGTGGGCAGCAGAAGTGGTGTCCAAGAACACAAAAATCGCAATACCTTCTTATCTTTATACTGACAAGATCTGCCCTCAGGCCTTCCAAATCACTGAGCTTAGTGGTGGAACTGGAGTGAAGGAAATACGGTCTCAGAGATCTTTTAAGCAAATTTGACTTATACAGAAGCATGGGACAATATGGGATCTATCCAAGGGTGCTGAGGGAACCCGATGACATCATTTAAGGCTGTTCTTTATGGCCTTCCAAAGATCTTGTTGTTCAAGAGAAGGTTCATTATGACGGGGAGAAGGAAATCTTCATGCCCATCTTCAAGCAGAAGAAGAGAGAGGATTTTGCAAAATACATGCTAAACATCTTTGTCTCAGTCAACAAGAGGATTATGAAGCAAATTCATTTCTACATATTTGAAAGACAAGGTGATTTGGAATAGCCAGCATGGATTTATCAGGATAGGCTGTGCCTAACCAATTTGTTGGCTTTGTATGTTCAAACTGCCTGCTTTGTGGACAAGGGAAAAAAGCAGTAGATGTTGTTTTAGTTTGACTTTAGCAAGGCTTTTGACATTATCTTTTATGCTGTGGACAGCCAAGATACAGTTTGAGAGTGTGAGTGGAAAGGTGGTTGCAATATTTACTCCATCATCATGCTGAATGGTTTGTGATTAGCTGTAGGAAACGAAATGTGCAGCCAAGTAGTTGTGTGTGCCTCAGGGGTCAATAAGGAAATTAATAATCTCTATCAACTTGAACACTGATGAAATTCATGTAACAGCATGTTTGCAGATGATACCAAATGGAGGGAAATGACTGATATGCTGGACAGGAATAAAGTTCAACACAAACACAGGTGTTGTACCTGGGACAGAATAACCTCAAAGATAAGACCTGGAGGCTGATAGAATAGAAAGCAGTTTTGCAGAAAAGGACCTGAGGTCCTGGTGAGTTGAACTTGAGTCAACAAGGAACTGGGTATGTTCAGCTTTAAGAAGAGACTCCAGAGCGGATCTTATTGCACTCTTCAGCTGCCTGATGGGAGGGTGCAGACAGAGCCAAACTCTTCCTTATGGTTGTCAGCAAAAGGAGAGGAGGCATTGTTCAGAAGCTGCAGCAATAAAATTTATGGTTCGATATTAGGAAAAATTGTTCACGTTGAAAATAATGAAGCACTAAAATAGGTTGCCTCGAGAGTTTCTAGAATCTCCATCAACATTCAGATGTTCAGAGTTCAAATGGACATGCTTTGAGGAATATGCTGTAATTGGCCTTGCTTTGGGCAGAACATGAAATCAGATGATCTCCAGAGGTCCCTTCCAGCCAAAATTATTCTATGATTCTGTGACTGTGACAACAACATATGCACAAAATTATTCATAACAGTACCAGAATGAGCTAAAGGCCTAAGTCCCACATGAATTCTATTCATAAGCAAATATCTAGCTTTAACTTCATCAGTACTTTAGAATGTTGAGGAATGGAGTCATGGAGAACAAAGATGAGGATCTGGGATGCCCTAGGAGAAGGAGATTGAAGAAATTTTCTATGTAATTCCTCCAAAACGTCTTTCCACAAAAACAGCTTCCCACTAGGAAAAATGTATGGGTGATTTTATTCAGTGTGAAGGACCAGGTTACAAAAGCTCTTAAACATGTAATTCCTATTTTTCTTCCTTAGGAAGGGGTCCTTTTGAGAAATAAGCATCATTTATTCCCCAGTGTGTCCTGTTATGTATAATTTAAACACATATTTTAATAGAATCATAGCATGATTTGTGTTAGAAGACACCTTCAGAGCAGCTCCAACTCCTCTGCCATGGGCAGGGACACCTTCCACTAGATCAGGTTCCTCAGATCCCATCCAACCTGACCTTGAACGTTTCCAGTGATGGGGCATCCACATCCTCTCTGAACAACCTGTGCCAGTGCTTAACCACCCTAATCATAAAGAGTTTCTTCCTTGTATCCAATCTAAATCTACCCTCTTTCAGTTTAAAACCATTGTATCTTGTCCTGCCACTACAAGCCCTGGTAAAAACTCTCTCTCCATGTTTCTTGTAAGTTCCCTTCATATATTGAAAGGCAACAGTATGGTTTTTCCAAAGTCTTCTCTTATCCAGGCTTGACAACCCCTACTCTCTCAGCCTCTGTCTCAGTTCCAGCCCTCTGATATTTTTGGTGGTCTTCCTCTGGACCCACTGCAATAGGTGAATTGTTTTCATGTCTTACTCTCCTTTCCATGCCTTTTGTTGGTTTTGCTCAAAACCTGAATGAAGGAGTAAACTATTTAGCAGTAGGTATATTTTGAAACTGTATGACATCTTACTAGTTTCAGTCCCTAATTAAGATGGAGTCCTGTGGTGTCAACAAGAGGCAGACTTATTAAAGTCTGTATACATTAATAAGAGGGGAAAAAAATGGGATTTCTTCATCTTTAATGTTTACAGTAGTTGTCGTAATGTTTTCTTAAAAAGCAGTATGGAAGACCTGACAGGCATGTGGAAGTATTTCTCATGCATGAATCACACCTTTCCCTACCTCCACTAAAAACACTGTCTGAATGTATTTTTATATCCACTTGTCATTATTACTAAACATTTTAAAGAGTGGCTGATTACTATGCATAACTAATGGTGTTCATTGATTCATTGGAAACTACTGTTCTGCTTGCTGAGCTCCATAATTCTTCTTTCTTCTTAAGTATAAGTGGTTTTTTACTTATTAGAGATTTTTCAGACAGCACTGGGAAAAGTCTCAGGGGAATGTAGTCCTCATGAGATAATTGTGCCTCTAAAGAACTCAGTTTTCTTGGCTACCACTCTCGATTCAAGGTACTGTAGGATATGATTATGTCATGAGATTTCATGCTGTTATATTAAATAGCTTATGTATTCCTTAACACTTTTTTTTTCTGTATTTCTTCCCAAACTTACAAGAAATAAATAATTTTGTACTTCAAAAAGAAGATTGTTGATATTCATGTAAATAATGCTAAACACGATAACTAAAGCTTTTTTGATTTTGTGCATGAGTTATACAAAAAATGTGAAGCTACATAGGGGTGCACAAGGCTTCTAACCGTAGCAATTCTTATGACTTCTCTTCAGGAAAGAGGGATTCTGAGATCTGCAAGGATGGTCATCACTATGCACAGTCTGTGTCATAAGAGGAGGATAAAAAGGCTCTTCTGTAAATGAAAAGTTACTGGTTTTCATAATATATTAGGAGAGTAGAAGTAATGGAGGAAGTGGAACTTTTTAAGGTAAAGGATAATGTTGACTTAAATGTAAAGCAGTGTAGAAATAACAAAAAGAAAAAAAATATTGGAAATCAGAAGATTATTAAGCAAAAGTGGAAGAAGGTTGTGGAACAGCCACTGAGTAAGCATTATGGAGAATGTCTCTGAAATACTTTTAAAAGGTAAATTGATCCTGTCTTATGGCTAGATTTTGTGCAGATGTTTTGTCAGGGAATTAATTTTACTTTAAGTGTTTGAAAAAGGAAATGTGTGTTGATTAAATATGTGCTTCCTAGTATAGTGGTTTTGTATCAACTTTTTTAAATGGCATATGTACCGCTTTGGGGAAGATAACCATATCCAGCAATATACAGAGAGGTGACAGAGATGTTTGGTAATTTGTAATTTTGGGAGGATCAAACCCACGTTTTAGCTTCAAACCTATAATAATGATAAATACTCTAGAATGCTTTGAAAAGACTGTAGAGTATAAAACAACCATTGTCCATAATCAATCAGTAAACTTCATAGTACTGATAGTACAAAATAAGAACTTTTACTGGTTTACAACTACCAAACTTTCTTCTCTAGACTTTGTATCATTTTACTTTTGCAAATGTCAATGCCATTGAGGAAAAATCAATATGATCTAAATAGTCTGAGAAGATAAATAGAAAATGATCTTTTTCAAATTGTCCCTGAACATCCAGTATTTAATTTTGTAAACCGAGGGTCAGTAATACTGTCTGTCTAGAAGGACCACTAAGGTAAAAGAAGTATCAGGCTCCTGGGAAGATAAAATACAAGAACTGTCAGGATTTTATGTACTTGTCTAGAAGAAGTAAGTTTCTGAAAATGAGTTGCCTGACCCTTTCATATAGTTTGTCCCTGTGTTTCTTATTATATTTCACTCTCTGGAGGGGAGTTCTTCTGCCTGCTGGGGTCAAGTAACTCCAGTCCTTTATTAGATACACTAGTCTTTGACAGGGCTTTTAGGAAATAAATTCATTTCTCTTTGGATTTTGTCCCATTCCCGATATCTAACCAGTATTTTAAGGAAGACATTTTCTTCTCTTGCTGTTCCTATGGGATGTTACAATCTACCTGTCAGGTTTTTTTTTAAAAAATGAGGTTTTGACCAGCAAAATGTGCTGGTGTCTTGAATAAAAAAATGGGTTAATTGGCAGCAGCCCATTTGAAAAGCATTTTCTACCTCTCTTACTGTGCATTTTACCCGGATTGCTATATAATTGACTGAATTCCCCCAGTAGATCACTGTAAGTATGTTGGACTTCAATGGTTCTATGCATACCAAAAAAAAAAAGAAACAAACTACTTTTAGCTTCACTTTCCTTCATCAACAGTGTGCTCAGGATCCACATAGCCTAGTGGGATGCTGAGTGCCCTGCTTGCAGGTAATTTACAGAGAGGGTGCAACAGGTATCCAGGAAGAACTGGGTCACAGGATTTGTCCCAGCTGCTTACTGATGCCAGAAACAAGACGTCTGTGTTTATCAGATTGCAATCAAAAGCATCACATGAAATTCTCTATTTAATTGTTAGAGATGAGGTGGGACTAAATAGCATAAAAAGGTTTAATTCCTTATTTATAATACTGTATATTTGAGTGTGGGAAAGAACAACAATAATAACTCTCTAGAGAACTGGAGGAGGCTTTAAGTCAGGGTAATATACCTGTGCCATATAATGAGGAACAGTCACAATTTTTATGTGATTATCATCAGTATCTTTGAACTTGATTACTTCGGTCTTTAGCTAATTCTTAATCTCAGCCTTGGAGTGGCTAGACACTTAGAGTAGCTCAGTACTCTTTTCTGAAAAATGAGGATGAAATTACTGAATGTGATTCTGAGTCTTTAACCCTATTGCACAGAAACAGAATGTAAGATTACTTCCCAATCTGTTGGGCAATTTTTACATAATTTTTACCTTTTGATATGAATAAATTACATTTGTGTCTCAAGTCTTTGTCTTTGTTGAAAGGAAGCATTTAAGTAAAAAAAAAAATAACACCATAAACCAAATAATCAGGTGTAATGGTAAGTCTGTGTGGATCTGGATTGCTGTAATTACACTGAGGTGCCTATAAATCTCTGTAAATACAATGAAGCACTCTAATGCTGCATGGATTTGATCTTCAGGAAGAGTCCAACATGAAAATAGCTTATAAATCCTGAAAAGACAAAAGGATTGACAAAAGGAAAAGAAGATCCCATGATGCTTATTTATAGGATGTGACCACTTTATTGCATGTTTTTTCCAATGCCTTGTTCCATGCTAAATTTTATTTTCTACTTTGCTGGCAAATCCAGACATTTTGCAAACACATGTGGTACCAGTCTACTATAGTACAATTTATTTTTTAAGTGTATTTGGGCATGCCAAGTGATTGACAGTATCTTGGAAGTTTATTCTTTATAAGTTTATCCCATACATGTAACTTGTAGTGCAAGGTATTTTGTTGTGGAATTTGGTCTGTGACATTTCTGTGAACTAGCATTTGGCCACGTCTGCAATTATTGGGGTTACTGTACAAAAGCAGATTCTTAGAACCCTTTCCAGGATGTAGATGGAAACTCCGAAGGATGATGCATTGGCACAGGCCTTCTTAACGTAAAAACATTAGGTATTTCACCGTATTTTAATTATATATTATCTATAATACTTATATAATATAAATTTAAAAAATTGCATCAGGGCAGGATGTCTGTAACTGGCTTGTAAAACCTTCATTTTACTAAATCTGTGGGATAGAAAACCTTTGGAGTGCTGAAGACACGGTGTAATGGAGAAGTGTGGCTTTTAGGTAAGAATGTACAATAAGATATGAAGAGTTATTTAAAAGAGCAGTGTAGCTTTCAGAATTCAGTATTACTGACTTGTAGCATACAGACCTTTTCTGGTACCACTTTTCAGTAGTATGAGACCACAAGATCAATTCCTTGTGGGTTTCAGAAGACATGCAAGCCTGGGGCATGCCTGGAGCAAGTTACTGTACCAACAAAGAAAGTTGCTATTCAAACTGAACGTTGAAATGTCAGTTTGCTGCAAGTTATCCTTAACAAATTTTAACATCTCCCTGGTAAATGTTTTGTAGTGTTTGACAACATGGTAGGGTTGTTTTTTTTAAAAACTTTCTTTGCTACCCACATGTTGACATCTTGGACATTAAATGACCAAGACCATTCCAGGGTAGAAATGGGCTTTTGCTATTGCAGTCTATTGAATATACCATACACTTCACCCTTGTAGTTCTCCTCTGCCAGGAAATAGCTGATAGTGACATACTGGCATGCTGGCAATGAACTGTCAAAAATGTCATGAATTCTAAAGAGAAAAGCCTTTGCTTAATCTATGGTAGACATGTCTGGTCATGTTTTAAGTGTTCATTTTGCAAATAAGACGTGTCATTTAAAAGTCAAAAACTGTCGCTTCACATCTCTTGGAAATGATTATAAAACATATGCGGTAGCTTTTTAAACCATACTTACGATGTGCCAAAACTTTGCCACACATATTGTGAGCATCCTGATGTTGTGAAACTGAGTGTATATGAAAGAGATGCAAAACAAGTTTGCATAGAAGAAGTGAACATTCAGTTTAAAAAGTGAAAAAAAAATCTATTTCTGGAGAAGAGTATATCAAGACAAGATTTAACATAAAGACAAAACATCAGTTGCCATCCAGTCTGTGATATGTGATGTATATTATGCAAATTTACCTACAGCAGTTAATATGCTTTGTGACAGGGCTGCAGTTTTAGTGTATAGTACTAGTCCTATGAAGAAGGGTCCCCCTCCTGCCTGCCTGCCTTCCTCTCAGCTTGTAAAGTTTTTACCTGCACATTGGGGTCTCATGTTCCCGCCTGGTTCTTTGTTAGCCTTTCCTTTAACTTCTTTTTACTAATTACATTTTCACCTAGCACAGAATTAGTTGTTGTATACTTAAAATCCAGCAAATGTATTAAATGGGTTTTGGAATTAAATGCTCTTAAGTTTTAATTACATCAGATTTCAAACATTGGAGCAATTTCTTCTCCCCAGATACTTTCAACTAAAGTCAATACGAATATTTTATGAGTTATGCAACAGAATATGTCCTATCTTTTCTAAGTAAACCTAAATTAAAAAAAAAATAAAGCAATATTTCTAATATTTATAACAACTTGCCCTACCTCCAAGTCTATTTGATTTCCAAAGTTGTCTTTTTTGAGACTTTTTCAGCATACATACTTTGTACGATACCTAGGACAATGAGGCCTTTGAGCACAACATTATTTATGTAAATACAAACCATTATTCTTAGCAGGGTGCCTAAAATTTTATCCACATTCTGTATCATAGGGTGCATTCTACAGGCCTGTCTCATATTTCATGATGCTTGTCTCAGGATCAGTATAACCTTTTTAATCATGAAAATTAATTAAGATCACACTCTTCTGCTGAAAAAAAATCACTTGTTCCTTTAAACTACCATGGAGATGAAAACTAAATAGTGAAAGTTATTATTTTCAGACAGAGATAAAACCTCAAAGAAATAAGTATAAAGTAATTGCAACTCTTTTTTTTTCACCAGTACATTCCTAAATTAAGCCACTGGTTTTTTAAGTGTTCGTTCAGTGATACACAAGTCAAGATGCCATCATCAATAGTATGCTAAATGTAAGTAAAATTGGTATCTTGTACTCTTTTCTTCCATGAAGAGATGTCTAGTTTCTTTTATAAAGGAAGAATCTCTTCTTTTGTGTCTGTCACAAACAACTTCAGAAAACACTTAGAACATTGTGCTTCAGAGTAGCTCCAGCCCACAGAGGCAGCCTGGTCTCAGGACAGAAGTCTATGTCAGGGAAACACCACATGAGTGCTTTTCAAATTCACACCCTCCTCCTAACTGCAGCAAGGTCTCACTTCTCACAAGCCTGCTTGGTGTGAACATCCTGCAGTGTGTAAATATTGAGATAATTGTCCTTGCATCATCTCCAGTGTTAACAGCTCAGCAGGGAAACTCCTGTTGCTCCTGTATCTGTGCAAATTGTCTCTTGTGAAACTTATCTCATAAGGGACATAGACAAATGTCCAGTTTCTGTAATGGTAATGTTTATTTGTAATTAATTAGCTAGAGATCTGGCTCAGTGACTTGGAACTCACTAGTAACTTTGCAAGAGGAATGAGGGTGACCATGTCTCTTGTACCTTAGGAGATAGTACCATCTACATCCCAGCCTGGAGTCACGGCCTATAGTTGTCATGTGAGCCTTCCATCAGGGTGACAGTAGCCATAACATCAGTAACAGAAGCAAAACATAATGTGCTTAAGGAATTATATGCATCTTTACAGCTGTAGCCTGATCTCCAGGAGACAGTTAAGGATCCTCAGAAAAGGAGCTGGGTGTGGTGTTTGCTCCCTTCCACTCTGATTCCAGAGAAAGTGCCCTCAAGTGTTAATTGTGTCCCACTGACCTTTCTTCAAGAATATTTCAGCACTCAGGTTGAAAAGTCTGGGCATTATTGCATAAGCAGACTGGAAGATGAAACTCTGTATCTCTTGAGGAAAATAAGATAGATGAGATACTTTGTAGTGTTTAAGATGCTCAGTTATGAAATTATATCTCATCAGTCACATTGAAAAGGGCAGTGGAAGTAGAAGCCAAAACATGTAAAAAAGTATTCGACAGCAGCATTTTTTTTTCACAATATTTTTTGATCATTAAGCATAGAGTGAATTTGTGAGGAAAATTCAAGATAATTTAAATAATATTGTATACTTAGCTGTATTATCATCTCTTACAGGTTTTTCAGAAATCCAAGCACAGAAGTGGAAACCTCAAAAAATTTGATGAAGATAGTATTTTTCTAGTTTTACAGTAGTACAGACAAAATCAGACCCTATTTACTATTTTATTTTCAACTTAAGTTACAGTCTAAAATGCCAAAAATACATTCCAGCACTTCTAAAGTATTTTATATCTGTTGAGCAGCTACTGGATTCTCACTTCTCATCTCTCTCAGATACAGAAAGTCCCTCTGTTATGTTTTTATTTTTCACCTCCTTAAGTTTTTGCAGCCAATTCCCACATCCTCTGCAGCTTTTTTGGATATTCTTTTATAAACTACTTAGTCACTGAAGCAAAGATCACAAAGAAAGTTTCCCCCCTTTCTGATAAATATTCTTTGCACCATGCTGCAGAGTCATTTTCTCTGTCTTTCTCTATCTTGGTGCATTTTTTATCATTGGTTTTATGCTGTGGAGCTGCTCCAGATGGAGAGATGAAGACTAAACCACCCAGGACACACTCAGTCCTAATGATCATGACACAGTGGACTCAGGGACATCCAGTGATACATGAAGTGTTCTGTGCTTCCTGAAGGGGAGAGGATATGTTACTAACACTGCTTTCCTGGGCAACAATTATGCAGATACCAAATTGTGCCTTTTTTTTCTATTCATGAGGATGCCCTAAACAGAAGTGTGTAAGAAATGCTGTTTCCATGTTTTTTAAAACCTTTTGTCATTTTTTCTTCTGGCTAGTCCTATGCAGAAAAACTCTCATGTTCATTAAGACTTGGGATGTCACCAGAGGGCACTTTTCTGTGAATAAACAGCTGTTCAGGGGAATAAAAATACCCATCTCTAAAATGAACAAAGTTCTTAAGAACTTTTGCTTTCAAAATGGTCAATGCAAGTGTCATTATGTAATGAAACATCAGAGACACAACTTTTATTGAGCAGTTATTGACTGGTCACTGTGTTTATTTTCAGACATTAATGTCAAGGTCTGTTAAAACTAACAAAACTCCTGATTAACATGTATTTGATATGAGAAACTTGCTGGGATTTTATATCAATTTCTACACTAGCCTGTTTTTTTGCATACCATTCACAGCTTTTTATGTCTGTGTTCTTTTACCTGTTATCTTTTCATTATGCCTTGCCCATTTCTATGTTTCCCACTAAATGCCAGTTCCTACAGCTGAAATTCAATTTGAATTGTTAAATATATTCATTCTACCAGAGCTTTGAACATGAGTTTATGATCACTTCTTGGAATATAGCTTGCCTCAGTGGGACATAATAAATTAGTCTAATCATATGGTGAGTACTTCATCCTGTGTTTGTTCCTGCTAGGAACTGAAATTGTCTCTGTAATTGTATGCAAATCCCTTCATCAGAGCAATCAAAGGAAACCTATGTGTAGCTGCCCATCCTCCACAACAGAAGCATAAAAGTAACCTGACTTTTAATTCTATTTAAATGAATGTATTCTATTTAAACGAATGTATCTTCATATGTAAAATGTATATACAAAGTAGAACTTAAAAGGCACATGAGTAGAAAAGAGATACTTTGCTAATATTGCACACTGCTTTTAGTCCTGCCTTTTTACATAAGAATCATAGAATCATCTAGGTTGGAAAATACCTTGAAGATTATTGAGTCCAACCACTACCTCTACTCTACATGAACACTGCTAAACTATGTCCCTAAGCACTGTATCTACATGAATTTTAAACACAGCTATGGACTGTGAGTCAACCACTTACCTTGGCAGTCTGTTCCAATGCCTGACAACCCTTTCTGTAAAAAAAATTATTCTGGATGTCCAACCTAAACCTCCCATGGTGCAACTTGAGTCTGTTTCCTCTCACCTTATTGCTTGTTACCTGGGAGAAGAGACTGACTCCTACCTCACTACAACCTCCTTTCAGATAAAGAGTAACAAGGTCTCTCCTGAGCTTCCTTTTCTCCAGGCTAAACCCTAGTTCCCTCAGCTACTCCACCTCAATGTCCTTCTTGTAGTGAGTGGCCGAAAATTGAACACAGTATTCAAGATGCAGCCTCACAAGTGCCAAGTACAGCAGGATGATCACTGACATTACATTTCAATAAAGGCTACTATATGAAATCTTCACATATTTCCCAAATTGTTGGTCCAGTCCAAAAAGAAAGAATAATATCTTAATTCTGGTCTACATTAGAAGAGCAATGAGTAACCTTTAGAAACTGGAAGAAAATCATAAATCTTTAGGCTTATCTCCAAATTGTTGGTTTTTTTTTGCTGGGGGGGGAGGCAATCAATTAGTGATATGTGTGTCAACCTAGAAGAAATAAGATTTATTTCAGACTTGTTTCAATCAAAAGGTAACTGTGTTATTATCATAGCATGCAAATTCTAAAGGCTGTCTTCCCAGGACATGTCATATTTTTCTGAAAAAGTTAAATACTTAAGAATATAAATTTCTAAAGTTTCTTATCACAACTGTGTGCTGGGCTTTAGCTGAGCTAGAGCTAGTTTTCTTCACTGTAATTAGTATGGGTCTGTGTTTTGGATTTGTTCTGAGCACAGTTCTGATGGCACAGGGATATTTTAGTCACTGCTGAGCTGCATTTGCACAGAGTCAAGGCCTTTTTTGCCTCTCGTATCACTCCACCAGTGAGAAGGCTGGAAGTGCATAATGAGTTGGGGTGAGGAGACAGTTGGGACAGATGGCCCAAAATGACCAGAGGGATATTCCATACCACATTATGTCATGCTCATCAGTAAAAGCTAGGGGAAGAAGGAAGGGAGGGGTGTTCAGAAAGATGGTGTTTGTTTTACCAAGTAACTGTCACATGTGATGGAGCCCTGCTTTCCTGGAGATGGCTTAGCACCTGCCTGCTGATGGGAAGTAGCAAATGAATTAGTTGTTTAGCTTTGCTTGTGTGCACAACTGGGGTTAAACCACAAGAAATTGATATTTAGAATCAGAAATAATGTGCCTGGATTCTACAAGTAGAACTATGGGAGGAACATGGTCCTACAAATTATCTGCTGTCTATCCACCTATAATTATGGACACACCACATGTTCACAGAGATAGAAATAAAGTTGCAACTCTCTTAAAATGAATTCTTCTTGGCATGAATGAACACCTGTTGTTTCAGTCTAAAGATTGTACTTGCATTTTTCTCTCCTGTGTGTATTCGAAACAACACTGCCTTAATGCTGATAGGCAGAGCTTGTCAGATATTTTATAGTACAAGACTAGTTTTCTAACAAATCTCTACAGAAAAGGAGGGAGAAGTTTTGTCATCAAGATCCTCATTTAGTACCCCCAGTCAGTTCTGTCGTAGAGCACAGGTATCTTATGCACAGACTGAGGCAGATGCCTTGTGGGGAAAAATGTGATGATATAATTGAAGACAGCACCATAATACATTAATTAGAATGCATTAGGCTACTGCTAATTTTAAGATATGCCAGCTTTTGAGTGCTTTAGATTGCAGTCTTAATATTCTTTGACATAGTTCTTTCGGATGTTGTAAACACAAAGGTCTGCATACAGTTGTATGCCAGCACAGGGGAAACAACAGTCTGTTAAATTGAGACTAGAGAGGTATGTTGTTGGGAAGATAGCAAGTTTTGGAAAATAGATTTTCACTGATTATGATATTGCGTACGAAAGATTATTAGTATCAACATTACAGACTTCAGATCTTAGTGAAATGAAGAATTTTGTCTTTAAGGCATTGCACTAAAGAAGAAAAGTTTAAGCTGTAATGTATAAAAGAAAGTCTTTACAACTAAGCTAGATATTTGTCAAATAAATAGGAGCAACAAGAAAGAAAAACAGTAATAAATTAAATATTTGAACATACTGTATTTTCTTCCAAACTAAGTTTTTTTTTTTCAGTTTTCTCTCCTTTTTTTGAAAAAAAAAAAAAAATGCTCTTGCACATTAGCTGTAATTGCCTAACTAATCTTGTTTCCTTCTATGACCGGGTGACTCATCTGGTAGACGAGAGGCAGGCTATGAATGTGGTCTACGTAGACTTCAGCAAAGCATTTGACAGTCTCCCACAGCATCCTCCTGAAAAAGCTGGCAGCCCATGGATTAGACAGGTGCACCTTTCATTGGGTTAAGAACTGTCTGGATGACTGGGCACAAAGAGTGGTTGTGAATGGTGCCACATCCAGTTGGTGTCTCGTGACGAGTGGTGTACCCCAGGGATCAACACTGGGCTCGGTTCTATTCAACATCTTTATTGATGACCTAGATGAGGGGATCATGTCTACTGTTAGTAAATGTGAGGATGACACCAAGTTGGGGAGCAGTGTCGATACCCTGGAGGGTAAGAAGAAGCTGCAGAGGGACCTGGACAGGCTGAGTCAATGGGCTGTGGCCAATGGTATGAGATCCAACAAGGCCAGGTGCAGGGTCCTGCACTTTGGTCAAAATAACCCCATGTTCACTATAGACTGGGGGATGAGTGGCTGGAGAGCAGCCCGGTCAGTATTGGTCTGACACAGCAGCCTGGTTCCCGCTTTGGAGTTTTTTTCTCCTTTTTTATTTTCCATTCAGTGGCTTAGTTGCTGGGTTTTTAGTTAATATTTTGCGGAGTTTTGTTAATGCTGTAAATACACGCATTTTTCTGATTTAGTATTCAAAGTTCTGTAGTAAGAATTTGCTAAAATTTGCTATGAATGTGGCTTTGGTGATGTATGTAAACTTCAGAGGAGAAGAAAGACTTCTCAACTGAGTCAGTTATATCTGAATCCTTTGGCATAGCTAAATAATAGGCAAATAAAAGGAAAGTAAATATAAAATGCTATCAGGGTACACAAATGTTCTTTTGGTGTATATTTGTAAGTATGATTGGATGTTTTCATCTCTATGCGTGCTTTTCATAAGAAAGGTCATTTGACTTTGACATTAATTTGAAGGCATTTATTGAAGTGGGAAGGGTAATGGTGTCTGAGAACTGTGAAAGCATAAGCACAACTATCAGACTGCCTTCAAAACTGGTTCTTTTCCTCAGTTACTCTCAAGTTTCCACTCATTTTTACTATTTGGCATTTTGATGAGACACCTTTACAGTGTATTCTGTATGAATGTTGGAGACTCTGAAATTCAAAGGGGAAGAATCTTGTTGATGTGTAGCATAAATGGGACCTGAAATAGCTGGAACCTTCGATCATTAATTCCCATTGAGGAGTAAGCCAAACCTCCTCCTCTCCTGCTCACTGAAACATATAACCTACACACTGTTGTTCCACTTAAGACTTTCCTTTTTAAAAAAGTTTGTGGTTGCAATATATTGACAGCATTTTCTTGTAGCCCTATGTCCTCCTCAGGAAAGAAGGTTTATTAAATACTGTAGATGAAGTTGCACAGGTATCAGGCTCTACAGAATACAGGGAGAGTAGGACAGAAAGTCTGACCATAAACCACTGCTAGAGCTTGTTTTGAAGGTGAAAAAATATTGAAAAAATATTCAAGGTCATAGAACTCAAGGAGGCAAGAAGTGTAAACTTAGATCATGAAGGTGATTCTGTGAATAACTTGGATGAAGAAATACAGGATATATTTGTTAAACTTGTGGACATTAAAAAATTGGAAGGACTGTTTGCATTTTGGAATGCATTTTTAGTATTTTCACCAATGTAGTTCAGGAAAGACGTGTGTCAATTGCAACATATCCAGGAAAGCAAGTGTCAGAATTTAAACTAAAACATGTTCCACAAGGAGAACCTAAAAGAATCATGTTTTAGCAAGTGAAGACAGAAAAAAAAAAAAAGAAATGGCATGTAAAGGATTGCTTTAAAGAAAAAGAGAACAAACTGTTCTCCAGGTCTGCTAGTTAGGACAAGAATGAGTGGCTTTAAATTGTGCCAGAGGAGACTTAGTTAGACTTTAGGAAACATCTCTTAATGATAAGGATAATTAAGCAATGAATATATTACCAAGAAAGTTACAGAATCCTCTTTAAAGATTTTTAATGACAAAGAAACATGTCTGCTGAGAATGATTTAAATACGATTTATCTGTCTTGGGGGAAGGGAGGATAGAGAAGAATAGATGGGATTATTTCTTGAGCTCCCTGTCTTATTTTCCATCTGTGTGTCATTTCCTTGAATTAGACACAAGAAGGAATCAGAACACACCTGTAGTTCTAGCTTTCATGCTGTTGTCTAAATTGACCAATTTGTATGTACTTTTTGTTGAATGTTCTGGCTCCAACTCCAATTGCAGAGAAAAGCAGACATGCAAATGTCAAAGGTTATATAATAGAGCTTATAAATGTTACTGGTTACGTTCAAGTTCTGGAAACTACACTGAACAAAAAATTCAAACAGAACCGTATGTTAATAAAAAGATATCAATCAAAATGAGGAAAACTAAAATTTGCTTAAGTTTGACTGTTTGTAGTTTTTGGTTCAAGGTACAATCAAGCATCACTTGTAGTGTAAATTTCTTGTACGATTTTCATCAGTATAGTGTCTGGATTCCCCTCGACAATATTTGGCTAGGTAAATGGTAGTTTTTTTCACTAAGCCTCATGTCTAGACTCCTTCAGTATTCATTGGAGAAAGAGAAAAGCACCTCTGGGATAGATATCTAAGATAAAAAAATACTTTTTTATGGGTTATATGTCTCTCCTTTGAAAGCTTGGATGATTAACTTAGACAACTACTTTATAGACAGCTAGAGTTAAGTGACATGAATCCAATCCTGAATGTCAAATATATTGGTTTATCCATATCAAATGATTTGATCATTTATTCTTCACTTCCGCTGTGTGTTGCATTTATAAAAAATTTATTTCTTCTACTGATCCGAATACAAATTCCAATAGATGGAAGTAGCTTTCATAAAATAGCTCCAGTATTTCAGTGTCTGTGACTGTTGGGATCATAGCTAATCTTGGGAACAGGATCAATTCCTATTTGAAAGTTAATTGGACCAGAAAGAGAAGAAAATGAGTTAGCATTTCAATAACATGCAGAATATCATGCCCATCTTTGGAAGAGACCCATGTTCATTGGTGATGTTTTCTAGCATATTGCATATGCTATTTCTGAGTATATTAATCTGTTAATTTGTGTCATTCAGTATTGTCAGTCTGCTAGCCAGAATAAAGTACCGTAATAGTATGAAAATATTGTATCCTCTTCATGTTTGAGAATTAGTATAAGTTACTGCACAATAGTTCCAAAATAAGAATTATTACTGGAGGTGCTGCTGTTCGGAGCAAGTAGCCACTTTGATGTCTTATCTCCTGGCAAGACTATCAGGAATAACTGCATATGCTTAGAAGGCTGGGGGAAACCATTTCTCAGAAGGTTGCTGGAAGATGGTTATGTAAATCTATTTATAACACTGTAATTGATCACTAAAATATGTCTGCTTAAAGCAAGCAAGCAAGAAGAAAAGGGAAGGGAAGGAAAAAAAAAAAAGAAAAAGAAAAAGAAAGAGAACAAGGCAACCATGTGCATTCCAGCAGACAAATGAGTCAAGAAAATTGTCTTCTATCTCTTTAGTTTATCCTGAACACACTGAAGAGATTTAGATATCAGATTCAACTTTTCATTTAAATGGAAACAAATTAAGTCATTGGCTACTGAAACAAAATTGGATAGACAACCAAAAAAACCTTCAAGGCCACTAATCTTTAAACATCAAAAAGATTACCCAGTATTTCATCAACTTGGGAAGAGGGTGGTTGTGTATAGTGTCCAATTACAGCAATGTGGCAATGACTAGGAGGAATCCCGGACTCACAAACTCCTGCACTTATAGTGTATTCTTATATACCAAAATTGCTCAAGTGTTTTACACACTTTGGCATCCAAAAGATACCTAAGGCTCTCTTAAGTACTAATCTCCCTAAACATATATAAGACCAGGTACACATCTAACACTGGTTTTGTGTGGCTGATGCATTCTGCAATGGAAAATGCCTATGGAGTGTGATATGAGGGCAGTAGGGTTAAAAACAATCTGAGATTTTGTTTGGAAAGTACTTAGCTGTAATATCAACCCCAATACATAGAATTTCTGCAGTAGGCATCTCCATCATCTCTTCATTTTACAGGAAACAAATAAAGTAATTCTTCATTTTCCTGTTTGTTTTGATTGTTGTGTTATTTTTTTCCCAACGTGATGACTCTGTGGTATTTAAAAAAAAAAAAAAAGGCAGTACACTCGTTCATCACAATTCCACCTGACCAGAGAACAGAAAATCAAGGAAAGAAGGGAAGATAAAATCTTAGCAGACTTGCCCTGTCTTTGGTTTGGTTCCAGTATATTGAGGTGGAATTGGTATTACTGGTCCTTAAGCAGTTGTCAGTAGTATTTACAAAGAGCAATGACCTATGAAAAGCAGTTTGCAGGCTTCTTATCCTAGATCATTTGAGGAAAATTTCCCAGAGTCATAGTCCCCAAAACAGATAAAAGAATCCATTCTCACATATCACATCGTTGCATTTAGTAAGGACTTCATCTGTGTTTCCAGACAGTTGTATTCATGTTTTACCTTGTTCATACATTGCTAATTAAAAAAAAAAAAACACAAAAAAAAAAACCACAAACAAATATAAAAATAATATTAATACACCAACCACAAAAGATACTCCAGGAAGGACCAGGAGCTTGTTAACACGGACTTCCAGGTTTCAACCAGTTATGTTTGGACACATTAGTTTGTATTTTCTGATAAATGAGTTGTCTACATTTCAAGGTTGAATTGGTTGTTAAGAAAGGGTTGCTATATACATTGATGAACATTTATCATACTTTTATTTATCAACATAGTCCTAAATATTTTTTAAAATAATGTTTTGAAAAACATAACTTGTGTAGCTCAACTGATATGAGTTAGCCTGAGGGTTTTTTTTAGTTTGCTTTTATGCAACAAATAGTATTGCATGATACATGGTACAGATACACCGGAGCATAACTGAGGATAATCAGCAGATAACCAGAAAATAAATAACTTTTAGATGACAGCTGTAAGATTCATGCCTGCTGTCTCAGGCAAACTTCTATCTGTAGTTTAAGGATTTTGTCTGACTAGAGATGCTGCACTCAGTTTCTGAGAATTACCCCCGGTTAGTTTCAGGTTTCTTGTCTTATAAGATGTTTGCAATGCTACATACAACTGATTTTTTTTCCCTGTAAGCTGTACCCAATTATTTTGGACAAGTAACCATTCTCCTCATCACATCTAATTTTTATGCCAACTGTGTCTATTCATTTTGTGTAAACTCCACTCTTCTTGGTCTGTTATGTTAAAAGTTGTTCCTGCTCACTGAATGGATGACTATGCCACTGATTACTTGCACAAGGACTCTGAATTCCTCTGAAAATGATGTTACAACATATCCAGCTACTACCATTTACCTGTATTACACTATATGTGAAAAACATGGTAACACGAAAACCCACATCTGAGTGCTGGCTACTGACAAGAATCTACAGAAGCTTCAAATGCCTAAATGAAGGCAGTTGCTAATGAAATGTGGCGAGTCAAACCTTGATCCAAGGTAGAAGAAAAGCTTTTCCATGTGTTTGATATTTGTCATGCTTTATGCTGGGATTAATTCCCAATTTGATCAAAACACGTCTTAGTAAAGTTGTCCAAGCAAAGTAGGAAAGGAGTGAGAGGATGTCAATTGCCGTTTCAAACACCATTCATCTGAAACAAAGAAAATGTTAATTTGTGTCAGGAAGCTGAATTAAGTAAATGTTGACTGCCTTTGTAGCAAAGATCAAGTCAAAGTTACAGGGTAAATGAAGCAGGAACCCCTGTTGTACACTGGAGTGGTTTTAATGTATGTCTATATATGGAAATGAATAGGAAATGAAGCAAGAAATACAATATTTGGGAAAGAATCTCATCATGATTTACAGAGATAATTACAGGCAAAAAGGAGATTGAATATAGCAACAGGAAAAGCAGAGTAATTATGCAGCAATTAACAGGAAAGCTGTATGGCTCTCTGAAAAAAATAACAGTCATTGGGTTAAAAATATATGCTGAGTACAGAAATGTTTTAATACTCAATACATCAAGTGTTTGAATTCATTTCCTAAGAGAAAATACTGTTTCATAAAATAAATGTTTCATTTATAGGATAAAATGTTATACATTTTATGTATTCATTATATTTGTTTGTATTTTTATCTTAAATATGTCATCTAAATTGGAGAAAAAACTTATAAATGTTCATTTCAGAGTGTGGGTACATAGTGTCATAATGATACGAAGATGCAGATTTTAAGTTAATGTGTCAAGGACTGCAAATGTCACAGGAGTCAACAGAAAAATAGCTACTCCTAGATTTGCAAGAGAATTAGTTTCTCATGTGTCCTAAATCTTCTGATAAAAATCTTCTGATAAAACTATTGTCTACTTACATTTTACTGGAGTTAATCTTGGATTTTGGTTGTTTTGTAGGGGTTCTGATAACTAGTTCAGTAGCGGCAGCACACTCCAAAGAACTCTCTCCTAAATGTAACTTAAAAAGATTCCTCTTGCAATCCTTGGGAATGTCTGATAGTGCTTTTTATAGGGAATCTGTCTCACAGTGGCTTCTTCAAGTGTATTAAAATGACAGCTGGAGGTCACTGCACTCAGACATGGACTCCTCTTGTTGAAGAGAGAAAGGAGCCATCACTCTGTAGCCATATCATTAAGGATAGTTTTCAAGAATGAAATCTTTTCATTTAAAGGCAGTGGGGAAAATACATCCAGATCGAGTAAAAAGCCACAATACTTCTGTATTGTGATTCTATTTGGGGGACCTTCTCTGAATTATATCATTTGTATCAGTATGTTATTGACAAACTTCCCTGTCTTTCCTTTCTGTCTTTCTTAAAAATTAACTATCTATCTGATGTGTGCAGTCTTCATTGCTTTAAACAAATTCACAATCTACTTTAGGTAAAAGAAGGAATAATACATGCTTCCTACATAAGGAATCCTTCGGGCAAGTCAAGAATAGACTTTTAAGCTGTCCTAAGATATGTCACAAACTCCCCTCCTGCCTCAGTACTGCATGTCCCCAGTGAGAAAAAATTAGGAGAGGAAAGAAGGCAAAGGGTTGGTGGACCTGGTCATGCTGACACTGTGGGCAGGGATCTTGCTCTGCATATTGAGGTGGAGACTCTGAGGGGATGCTGCCTTTCCCTTCTGTGAATGGGCACAAAGATAACAAAGTGGGCATCAAATACCGATAATGATAAAGAACAGTAATCCTGCCAGTACTAATAATTTAATTCTATTGTGCCCTTCATTCATTGACCTCTGATTATTTTGCATACCTTGATTAAAGCTATACAGAATCTCTGAATTAGATCAATAGAATTTATATCGCATATACTGTATACTAGTGTGTATAGACATAAATGAAAAGAAAATTAAATCTTACTAAGAAATGCTAAAAACTGCTTTGATTAAATGCTACCAAAAAAACCCTCCAACAACAGGAAAGCAAAGCATTTGAATGTCTAACGTACGCTTTTGTAGTATACAAATACTTCTGGTCATTGAGTAGGCTCAGATTTTTTCTTTGCTGTGTCATGAAAGGTCCAGATGTAGAAACCTGTACAAAACCACTCCTGAGAAGCTGAATGCTTGACTTATATAGTTCATGTTTATAAATCGTATGAAGGTTATCCATAATGTTGAGAATCATTCCAAGCATTCTGATCACAGTAATTGTAATTTTTGTTAGTTGCATACTGTGCACTGATCGTGGCACAGGTAGGGATACAAACAGTCTTATTCCTCTCCCTGCAGGAGAAAATATTGAGAGACATAATATTGATTAAGGACAATTCCTATTAAAAAAATACAATCATTGTGTTACTAGTGTATTGTATCTTTTTCTTCTAGGTTATTCAATACTTCAAGCTATTATGGAAAAAGCGGGACAAAATAGCTGGCAAGTCAGTGCCATCTGTGTGGAGAATTTTAATGATGCCAGCTACAGGCGTCTTTTAGAAGATCTGGACCGAAGGCAAGAAAAGAAATTTGTAATAGACTGTGAAATAGAGAGGCTTCAGAATCTCTTAGAACAGGTAATACCTACTGTTAATGTCACTGTAAGCACATTACTGAAATACTGAGATACCATCGTGCATTGCATTTTGCTTATTTTCTCAATGGAAATGAGATTGCTTGCTCTTTCTATTTGTTTTTCTTCATGGATCTATATTTGTACATCCACTTGCAAGCTCCAATTTCTTTTCCTGTATAGTTCTTAACAGCCAGCACATCAGCGTAGTGACCCCTGCCACTGTCCCACTCAGCAGGTCTGTGAGCAAAGGATGCCAGCAACCAGGGCATCTGCACATTTGGCCCCACATCCCCATACCTCCATGACTGATAGATCTTACAGCAGGGTCTCAGGGCTGGCAGAACAACATGATACTGCTGAATTTCCCCAGTCCATATCTTCATGGGGGTAAAGCTCTGTTTAGTTTGAGGGAAAAAAACCCTCTTACTTGAATCCAGCATTACCTTATATTCACCAAATGGCATAGACCATGTATTTTTAGTCCTAAAATGATTTACAAATATAATTATACATATTTAAAATGATAGTTTTATTGCTTTAGCAGAGTATTTATGAACATGAAGAATGGTTGAATAAAGATGCTATTGAACTGGGAGGAAGGTCAGGGTCTTCCTCTGTTATTCATGCTGCTATTAGATAAAGAAAATACTGGCCAGACAGAATGGCTTGCACTGGATAGTATCTATACAAGTGTGTAAAGTCAATATAAAATCCTGATGCTTCGATGTCTCAGATCTATCTCTATATCATGGTTATGTATAAGCTCTTTCTGAAATAATTGAAAAAAATAAAATAATGTTTTGAAAGGAGCATTTTGCCAAATGACAGGAAAAAATAACTTAGGGTTAAGTATCTGTTTCTTGCATGATCCCACATGCTATGCTGATGTGGTGGTGCAAGTGCACCCCCTTCAATATCTGCTGCTGCAGGAATTGCAGGGAGCGAATGCCATCTGCTGGTGGTAGATCCTCTACCTCCATGCTGCTTCTCTGCTAGTGCATTAGAGAATTTTGAAGATTTTGTCACAGAAAACATTCATGGCGCATCTGCTACTCAAGTCACAGAAATGTTAAATGTCCTTTGTAATACAGAAATAGATAAAATAGTACTCATAGAAATATATATGTCAATTTTTGCTTTAACTGGCAGAAGGTAAAAAGGGAAACAGAATTAATAGTATGGATGACTTAACATGGACTTTTTCTATGATTTACCAAAAGAAGAATAGATGATGCCGTATTGCTACAGATATTCGTTTGTCCATTTTTTTCTTATTTTGAATGCCATTGTTTCGGCACATACTTTCTATAGAATATAGTAAAATAGCCTGTGTTGTAGTAAAACAGAACACCCATTTGAGGGTCTTTTAAAATACATACAATACAAATACAGTAATTTCTCAGTTCTGTGTCTGTGCACACATCTGTACCTGATTTCTTCTACGTGGCATGTAAATGTGACTTAGAATAAGTATGCTGTATCACCATAAGCCTTGAAGTACACCCACCATCCTGCGTAGATCAATTGAGTATCCACTCAGTTTCAAAGCAAAATGAAGTCATCCAGTACACTTTGGGATCTCACTAGTTTCAAGTGTATATTTTGTTTGCTTCCACAAGCTGTTACTCCTTTTCCTTCAAGATTTGCACTTGGATGGTCAGTTCCTTTTTAGAAACATAACCTGTTTTAGAAACATAACCTGTTCAGATCATGCAGGACTGAATTGGATATTGATTTTAATGTAATTAGGTTTTGACTTCTGACTTCATACAGATCTGGATTTTGCATGTCTAAAATAGGTACTTAATGCAAGCATGGCAAGTCATAAAAATTGACTGCCTGGCTTCAGCAGACTGTCAGATGTGGTGAGTTTGGCTAACACCTCTACAGAGAAGCCTGAAAGTAATTAGGGACCTCTTTCCATTAACAGCACAGGGCAAGTAGAGGGTGCGAGTTAATACCTAAAATGCAACATATCTTTATCTTAGACAGTCATACAAGCTGTTTTAGGAAGTGATTCATCTGGCTACTGTCTTCATTTTACATGGGATGAATTTTACTTAGGAAATGAGTTCTTGTGTTCTTGTGCTGGTGTTTATTCACACCTAAGTGTAAAGCCTTTCCACTTAAATCTATGCTAATGAAGTTAGAGAAATTGGTTTTTGGGCATGTGGAGTCTTTTTTTACTCAGCAGTGACAGTCTATATACACATTAATAAATATATTTTTTCATTTGAACTAATCAAATTGTAGTTCATATATTTCACAAAATATTTCTGTAATTTTTCTAGATCATGTGAAGTGCTTGGATATCCTTGCCATCCTTCCAAAGGAAGGTCACTGTACAAACAGGAATGGTGTTATATCCAGGCTAGAAAAAGTGTACAGAAGGAGTGCAGCTTTACTTTCCATGGTGAAGATCTGGTCTTCCTAAACAGGTTGACATGCAAGTAGGCTTGGGATGCTGGTTTGGGGCTCCAGAATTAAAGCACTTCGTCTTCAGAGATCAAGTGCTGCTTAAGGATGAGTGTTCAGAAAGTCTCGAACACAAAAACACTTAGTCTGATGAAAAGGAAGCAAAAAGAGCCTAGGCCAATGTAGAAAATGCAAAATAACAGCAATTTTAAAATATCAGCAGTTACCTTTTTCTCTTTTCACAAAGGCTTTAATAACCTGTAACAGGCAGGTAAGGTGGCTTCACAAATGGACTGTAAGTTAGCATGCTCTTCCCTGCATACACAGAGGAATTGATTAAGCTTCAGCAACTCTAATTAACTTCTTTCCTGCCTAGTTCTCCTGTAATTGAGAGCCTAAGTTGTGACTATACTGTAATACTTTGCAATGTACAAGTAAATGTTCTGCAGAACATTTAGGAAAAGTAATTAAATCCCAGTAATGAGACCGTAACTCAGAGTGCTTGGCCCTTAAATCTATGCTAATGAAGGGAGAGAAACTGGCTTGTGGGCTTGTGGGTTTCTTCTCAAGTCACTGCCCATATATATACACATTCATACTTATGACTGCGGACCTCAAGCAGTGAAGACTGGAGACATTTTTTCTGGTTGTGTTCAAAATGTAAATGTATGTGCTGCTCCCCTGCTCATACATGGTTCCTGCTTGTCTGGCCTGGTGTGTTCTGCTTGTTGTGCTATCCCAGCTGCACAGCTGAGAAAATTATCGCTTTGCTGTTTCCTCACTTCTTGTGCAGCTTTAATCTTCTATTTCTTTTGGTCTCCTATATATTCCTTAGTTCATTAGTTTTTGTCATTTATTTTCTCCTCTTCATGTGCCTTGGTGTGTGTAGAAGCTGCCTCTACACTTTGTACCTGAGGCTTGTCTTCAGGGAAAGTTTCTCTCCTGGAACCGAGTGACATATCTGAAATCCAGATTCCCCCTGTGAACATTCCAGGATATGCTTTTTTCATTATAATACGGTCCTTTCAAGTTTTTAGTTGCTGTGTTGAGGTTGATGTTTTGGGCAAGGGCCAAACCTGTACCCTTTTTAAGGGTGAACTACAAAGAGACAGAGTCCTGTGTTTAGCTTTCCATTCTATAAAGGCAGAGTAGAACCAGCATTAAATTCAGGAGATGCATTCAGCCTGCACATAAGTGTTTATATCAGATTTACTTGGATTTTACCTGACTGTCTTAGCCTCAGAAAAGGTTTCAAATCCTACCTCACAAGACTATGCCAAGACTTGCAAGACTGTGATGGTTTTCTTAATAAAGTTATGCTCCTCTTCTTCAGTCATGCTCACCCACACAAGTCCATACAGTCTCCAGTGGCAGATGAAGAATTTTGGGGTCGATTGAAAGTGTTTTGCTTGGTTTCTGTATTAGTTCTAGTTGTCATGGTTCAGCTCAAAGCCCTGTTTAAACACAGCAGTGGAGCAAGACATCCATTTCTTGCAGGGTCACAGAGCTGTTGCTTCGATTCATCAGTAAGACAGGCAGTATCTTCAGCCTATCTGAGTCAGTAGATCTCCACCTACTCTCAACAATCTGCTGTAACTTAAGCATACCCAGATAATTTTAGCTCTTTTTTAGATTTTATTTTCAGGATAATGAAAGAACACCACACCTCCATAATATATTACAACAGCCATAACAAGGAAAATTTTTTTGTTACCTGTGATTGAAACTCCTCCTTTACATTCCACTGGCAGACGATATCATCCTGCAATCCCTGTCTCTGAAAGACAGACCACAGACACCAAGACTTTTACCGTAAATGTTTTTAAAGTCACAATTTAAGTGGTGCACATGCTTTGCCTTTGGGTAAGATAAGCAGTTCCTGACCTATTTTAATTTACTAGTGTAGACCTGGTTCAGAGACCTGGCTGTGTTTGGTGTGACTCTGGGCATGGACTGCTCCCTTGCCATGGCCTCTCGCAGCAGCCTTGGCAGCACTGGTGCTTTAGGCATCTCCACAGTCCTTGACACAAGTGGATGCAGTGTTTGACATGAGCACTGCTGCTTGTCCCCAGGAATAACCCCAAGCCATTGTGATTCAGTGTTGCACAGAAGCAGCAAAAGCAGCAAATTGAAGATGGAAGGTGTCCCTGCCCATGGCAGTGGGGTTGGAACTATATGATCTTTTAAGATCCCTTGCAAATCAAACCATTCTATGAATTTATGAAGGTCTATTTCATGCCAGCCTTCCACAGAACTTCCAGAATGGTTGTTTCTGTTTTAGAGAAAGCACATCTGCTCTTAACAGTTATGGAAGACATTGTATGGTGAGCAGAATGTTTTCTAGAACCTCATAAGTGATCTCAATAAATCTGATGAAGTGTCTTCCCAGTTTACTTACCTGGCTCTTTGCTTTTACCATTACCTTTGCAGCTTACTGGGACAAGATACATAAAAGGATCTAAAACAGAAAGGCAGAAAGATAAAATGACATCTCCACAGTTTTATATAACAGATATAGCTTACCTAGCAGAATGCATTTCTGGTGATTCTGATTCTTCTGTCAAGGGTCATTATGTCCTTGTTTATCAACATCTCTTTTTTTCATGACAATTTCAGCAGGTCTTTTAAAAGCACAAAAATATTCTGTTTGAATCAAGGAATGAAAGTGTGTTTCTTCTTTCCAAATTGTGTTTCTAAAGTGCTCCCCTAAATTTAATACAAAAGCTATTCTGCTTAAGATGACATGAATACTTGAAAGATGTAGCAATGTTGTGATTTCCATTTCCTACAAACTAATTAGCTAATAATGGCAGCAAGCTTTGAACATTCCCGGCCAAAGTAGTCATTTACTGCATATGGCACATCAAGAATCAGGCCCGGGTGCCAGGTTCTTCTTTTAAATTCTGAAATAGTGTATACATTGCAATTCTGGCTTATTCACCAAAAATCAGAAGTCAAGACAACCTAAGGATAAAGGATATATCTACCAAAATTAGGAAATCAGTACTTTAATCTTGTTATACATTTGCTGAATTACTATTTGAAATACAGAACTATTTTTTCAAAACAAATATGCCTATTAAAGAAAAGTGGGTTTATTTATTAATGAAAATGCACAAGCTTAGTTAATACCAGATACCCATTTAAGCTGAATTTAGGAAACCCTGAGTCAGACTTCCCAATTAAAAAAAAAAAAATGTTTTGCTTATTTTTATTTTTCTTCTCAATTTATTCTCATTAGCATTAATTGCCAAATATGTTATAAAATATTTTACTGGAAAATTGGTAGACATACCCAGATACATCCCAGTAGCACAAATATGATTTCCTTAGGAAAGAGAACTGAAAATATATAGCAAAACACACACATTTAAGGAAATGTCGTGCCACTCAAGTTTTACTTGAATTTAGTTAGAACAATTTACCTTCAGTAAATACATGTCATAGATTTCTTTTGTTCTTTGCTAACTTGCAGTCAAGAGTGAGGTTTAATAAAACAATGAAAGTGTGATCAATTTTGAAGAATAATACAGGAAATCATTTTGAGCTTTTCAGTGAAAACATATGTTAAACCATCATGTTTGGTCTTTTTACTTGTTCAGACACTACTAACACTTCATTATTAGAGAAGGAGGCTGTCATTTGCTCAGCCATAGCCGATCTCACAGCTATTACTTAGAGTTCATTCAGTGCTCAGAAATGTGCTCCAATATACGGTGAAGTCAATGCTTCAAACAGATTTCACAATTAAGCTGAAAAGTGTGATAAAAGAATCATTTAGATCAAGATGGATAGTTTGTTAACTGTAAATACTTTAGCTCATTTCTTTTGGCCTTTCCTTGTTTGTTTGTGTTTTTTTTTTTCTTTTTGTTTTAATCTATATCAAAAGGACATTTAAAATTATGTAAGGAAGCTTTCAAAAGCATGAAATGCTGAAGTTGGAAGTTAACAGTTATGGTCCCCCGTTTCTTTTCCTGCCAGAAATCTCATTGCCAGCACATATTAAACACTGCAGAGGAAATAAGGTACCAGAAAACAGACTGGAGCCTTAGAGCTCTGAGATTTGTTTTTAGGCAGTTTTGGACCTGATCTTGAAATTCAGGCTGTTAAGTACTGACATGAACAGCTCTATTGTACAAGAAAAATAACTGGGGTTGGAAGTGAACTCGGAAGGTCATCTGGACAGTCCTGCTCAGGGGGGCAAAGTTAGGTCAGATTAGTCATCCGGACAAATTTTGGACATTTCCAAGGATAGAGATCCCACAGCTCCTCTGTGCCCTGTTTCAGTACTTGACTATCTCATGGTAAAAAAAAAGTAAAAAAAAAAAAATAAATTCCTCCTGTCTATCTGGAATTTCTTGTGTTGCAAGTTGTGTCCTTACTTTTCATCCTATTGTTGTGCACCTACAGGAAGAGACAGATACCCTCTTCTGTATACCATCCCACTGGGTATTTATACATATTACTAAGGTCTGCCTGAGACTTTTCTTCTTCAGGCTGAACAGTCACAGCTCTCTCAGTTTATCCTTATATGACAGATGCCGCAAGTCCTCAAGCACTTTTGTGGCCCTTCTCTGCACCCAGTCCTATGTGCCCATGTCTCTCTTGAACTGGGCAGCCCAGCACTGGACACAGAACTCCAGATGTGCCTGACCAGATCTGAGAAGAAGGGGAGGATCACCTCTCTTCACCTGCTGGCAATGCAGCCCAAGAGGCTGTTACCTTTCTCTGCCATGAAGGTACACATCTACCTCATGATAAACATGTCTACCAGAACAACGAGGAGCTTTACTGCAAAGCTTGTTCCTATCCAGTGTTGACCTAGTCTGCCCTGCTGTGCTGTTTGCACAGATCTACAGAGATGAGCTCATTTGTTTCTCATTACTCTGCTTACACACCAATAGGCAGCTCTCAAGAATAAAATACCTTATGAGTGGGTGAAGTGTGTGATTGTATTGATTCTTGCAAATCCATGATATGCTTGCATCAAAACCAGCTAGAATGAATACCAGGGTGACCAGATCAACCTCTGTGCTGCTGTCAGTGACTACATCTAACAAAATCCTTCATTAAACCATGCATCATGCTTCTCCAGTATTTTTGTTCCTCATTCTCTGCTACCAAATACTCTGCTACTTCTTCTTCCTAATTTTGAATAGTCCTTTTGGGGCAGATATTTAATAGGAATTTAGTTTAACTGTGTTTCTATAATGACCTTCATGCAAAGCATGGCAAAGCAAACTGAAAAACACAAACTGTAATTAAACTTGGCCAGGACCTTTATGTTTACTTCTTTCTGAAAGACTATATTACTATTCGTAATTTCTCTTTTATGAGACTTTTTCACATGCAGTAACACCTGTTGTGATTGTTTCTATATTTGCACACACAGATAAATACATAAACACATGCACACGGACATACACGGGACTCTGTTCAGAAAAAAAAAAAAAAAGTTTCTCCTTTCTGCAAGAATGGCAATGGATTTCCTTTCTTTTTCCAGATGTAGCAGCTCCATCCTCTCTCACCTGTCTCCATCTGACGAAGTTCACAACTCATCATTCTGTGTGTTAGACATTTTCCTAGGTGTCTGCTGTGAGCAGCATTTTCTTCTGAATTTTGCATAGTGAATCAGTTTTGCTGTCAAAGATCATCAGTTTGGCTCCTGGTTTACTAGACAGGCTGATTCCAGTCTTTTTTTTCCTTCTCCTTGCCCTCCCCTACCTGCAAGAGCTATAGAGGATGTTTCCCTGTAGACAGGCAACACTTTCTCAGCTCTGTCAGTGCTCTGTATCAGCAAGATGAAGCCTTGCTGCTCATCCAGGGCTGTATTTGCCTTTAAACACGGAGGTGAAAACTGCTGTGCAGCATCTGGCACATATTTAATGCTTCACTGTACGCAGATTATTATGTATCAATTCAATGCATAATAATAAAAAGAACGTACATTGTACTTTGTAATATTAAAAATTAAACATGGGTGTAAAGTTGTCACATAGCAAAGTACTAGTATCATTAATCTTATCATGTAAAAATTACAAGCCAATAAACTCTAATTAGTAATAGCTAACAATACTTCAATACTTATTAACAACCATGATAGGGAGGTAGCTGCACAGTGTCTTGGATGCTGTTCATAGCTGTCTAACTCAGTTTTTCAATGTGTTGTTTGACATCCCTGATCCTCAGCTTCTGCAGCTTTAAAGACCCTTGAGATACGCAGCTGAAATGTACCATGTATGTGTTAGCACAGAAAACCAAATCTTGCTGATGGGTAAAATGGAGTAGGCTGTTACAGCAAGACTGATTATTATTACTAACATCAAAATGAAAGTAAACAAATGTGTGAGTGGAGAAAGGCATAGAAGCTGACATATTCCATTCCTTCTTGGTCTGCTCTTAACATTTTGCCACAGGAGTGCTAAACCTGAAAAACTACTGTTTGCTGAATTTCTCTAAATCAGTCAAGTTGAAAATTTTGCTTTTTATAAAAATGTGGGTTTTTTCATCTTAATTTCCACTATGTCTACTAACTGAAGCTAGTACCTGGCATTTTTGAAATGGGTATTTAGATCACTGGCATAATTAATTTAAGATAATAATAATTACTTTAAAAAAAAAACACCTTTCATAAATTATAATACTTGGAGACAGAAATTTACCAGACATATGAATTAAACAGAGCATTAGCTCAATCATTCATCCATAATTTCTTCTGCTTTCCTCTTTTTCATGAACACAGCAGCATATTTGCACAAAGGATCCCTAGCACAATACAAGATAAATATTTATCAAATACAATTATAGCCAAAAAAAAATTTATATGTGCACAGCACACAGTAATTTCAGCCAGTAGCAGCACTGTTGGACTTATCACTACTACTTCAGGGACGTAGTAGCAGCTCTCTGTATGTCTCTTAGTCCCAGGGGGACTGGAAGATTGATAAAATGCCTTTTCCTCATCATCCCTTTCTCTCCATGCCTTTTTTCCCTAGAGGTCTTCAGAGTTGCTTCTAAGCAACACTGTAATGTCATTGAAAACTGATAGTTCATCTCCTTGAGGGAGCCAGCTGTGGGCACTGCCACCAGCATCTTCCTCACCCCACAGAGCCAGGAGGAGCTCTCTGCATAGGCTCATTTTCTGTGAGGCAGCTGGGATTTTGCACACAGTAATAGTCCCATACTGCACAGTAATAAAAATACATTTTGTCCCTACACCACACAACTGATTAGGTTTGAACCTGAGAAATAGGTTATTTCAGTTACTGAAAGAACAAATAGATGGTAGAAGACAAAGGATGAATACAAATTGTTTCAGGGGATTTGTAAAGTGACCTTCTTCTTACACTTTTCCTCCTTTTCCTCACCTCCTTTTCCCCACAAGTCTGCATATCCCATTTACCTCTGAGTGAACCTTTCATAGGAGTAGGCTTTGAATGCAAACAGCTTCAGCAGTGGAAGCAAGCAACCAGCCATGCCCAGGGCACTGCTTAACGCCTTCCGAGCCACCTCTCCAGGTTTTCTTCCCTAGCAGCTGCCTGTGCTGTGCAGGGGCTTGCCATGCCAGCTGGTTGTGGGCACAAGGGGCTGCGTGGGAAGCAACCTTCCCCTCTGCTCGGCTGCGTGTGGGGCAGGCGTGTGCCCCGCTGTGCTGGTTTAGCACCTGCCTTAACAGCAAAGAAACGCCGAATTGTAAGCAGCCACTTCTCTTGTGCTTGTTGCCTTCTTTAACACCCCCTCACTGGTGGCTGTGGGCTTTTAACAGTCAGCCTTTCCCCGACAACGGTGCCCTTTCTTGAGCACTAACTGTTAAAATTAAGCTTGTTTCTCAATTGCTTTTTTTATGGCTTTGTAAAAGATGTACCCTTACTTCAGATATTGTATAAAATCCCATTTCAGTTGTGTTTTATATCATCGCTGTTTCTGCCACAGTATTTCAGGTCAGGTCTCTATCTTCTGCCTTCAACAAGGCTCTGCACTTTTTATATTGTGTTAGGCAGACTTCATTTTATTGCAGGTGTTCTTTTTCTTAAGGCAGCGGATTGTGACACAATAGCAAAGAGGAAAACCTTTGTTGAAGTCCCATTGGTAATGCACAGTTATCACCCTTTGAAGACATTTAACTGAAAATAAGCCCTTTTCACTCTAGCTGTACTGACCTCCATCTTCTGGAAATCGTAATGAGGAACATTTCATGCTAGAGAAGTCAAACATTCTTTTAAAATGAGTTATATGCAATATCTGTTTCCTAGTTGTAGAGAACAGAGCATGACTTGTGGCCTGATTCTTTGTTCAGATGTTGATATAAGTCTGGAAGTGTTTTTATCAAAGTCAGTGAACTTACCACTCCTTGGTAAAAAATAAATCAAAAAAAAAAAAAATCAAAGCAGACAGTGGTAGTCCTTTTTGATAGTGCAATAGTTTCTGCATTTCCTTGGCCAGGCTTTTGTTCAGCTAGATGGAAAGAACAGTATCTTATGATAAAGTTAGAAAGTTCTGAGTTGTGTCTAAAGCCTAAGTTGGATTCATATCTCAGCAGCCCTTGCTTCTACAACACTTTAAAGTCAGTAGTATACTTCTAGTTACTTTTGATTATCACTGGAATCACTGAAATCAGAATAAGGAATTTTCTTAATTGCAGTATGGTGGATCAGCAACTGAAAATTATCACAGTGTACTGTTCTTTTGTTTCTTATACATAAGTGCATTTAGGAGCCTGAGGCTGATTTAAAAAAATATTTAAAAAAAAAGAAAAAAAGTGACCTTTCTGTGGACACTCATATACGCAATGGTATTTGGGAAACAAAAAAGTTGCATTAGATGCTGAAACAACCATGATAGCCTAATAGCCTTAATATTTCACTAACTTTGATCCTATCCTGTTGTTTACTGAAATTAAGTATTTATTAATAGTGTGACTACTGCATAATACATGGAATGATTCTTGTTCTCTTTCATGTTAATAGTAATTTGGAAGCAGATTGCATTTTCTTATTCATTCTTCCAGAATTGATTATTTAACAATTTGTTCAGTTTTACAAATAAGAGCACAAAAGACCTCCAATTCTAGGTGCTAACCACCTTGGTCATTGAATTAATACATGCAAATGAATATCTAAAAGCCAGTGCAGCATCCTGCTTTCCCCTGCTCTCATCCTTCCCACAGGAAATCAAAAACAGTTCACCCTTTCCTCACTTTCTTCCCAAAATCTCCCTGAGGCAAGCTGAGGTCACCTTAAACTCTCACTGTAATAAAAGCCAGGTGCCATATCTGTGTGTGGTGTTTAAGGAGAAATCAGAGTGGGAGTACAGAGTAAAAACTGCCACAGGTGCCTGTGGAAGTGTTGCCCTCTTCAGAACCTTCCTTTTAGAATGAAGACATTTCTCACTGCTCAGCCTTGTGCTATACATGAATCTGCCACTGCCCCATGGATGCTCAGGGACTGTCTAAGACAGTGTGGTCCACAGGAACACACAGCATCTTAGTTGGTGTCAGGAGCATGCTCTTTTGAAGTGAATCTCCTGATTCCTGAGTTTCACATTGTCATGGACAAACCAAACAGCAGCTGCTATCCAAAATGGGGGCTATTGCAACCAGAATTGCCCAGCACTCCTTCTGACCAAATACAGGTTCAGATGTCTGTTGGGAATTAACTACTACACATCTAATTCCTAAGCCTTAAGGAAAGATGAACAAAAATGGGCACACACTCACTCATCAAGGGGAAAAACCCCCATACCAGAGTACCCAAGATATCACTCACTCAGAGTGGGGGGTGAGCCTCACCCAATCCACAGAGACTCACTCAGTCCATGAAAGTGTCCTTGGAAGGCGTGTCCAGTGGGAGAATCTGACTGTTATGCCCGCTGCTCTATGAAGAACCAACTCATTTGGTGCTTAGACAGGACCCCATTTATACCCCAGTCTAGAGTGCACTGTGGTCATTCAGGTTGGGTGGGGTGACAAGCCCAGACCCTGAGCCTCTTTACTGAGGGGTCCAGACCCTGGAGTGCCAGTTAAGCACTGGGAGGTGCAGCTTGATGTGTGAGGCACTAAAAAGGCTCTGGCCAAGGTGCCAGACTGCTCCAGCACACCTGGCTGGACCTGTGGAGGCTGCACCTGCAACACACATACAGGCATACAGGACAGACTCAAAATTCATGAAATGTTTTCTTTTTGGATGATGGAAAACAAGATGTGCCCAGAAGGACCCCTGAAGTGTAGTGCTAATTCAATCTAGTGACCAGGTTAGAGATAGTCCAGAATAAAACTCTGAAACATGCATGCTATGGGTGCCAGCACCTTAGAACCAGTGCTTCTGCTATACAGATCCTATCCCACCCACTATCTACTTGCTAATGGAGATGTTAGGTGATGCAACCCCGCTCTCTCTCTAGACTGTGACTGAGCTTGGCCCTTTGTTCTGATTAAGAGGTGCACAATGAAGTATTTGGGGTTTTAAGGTTCCCGCAGACTTAATGAACTTAAATAGCAAAGGCTTTTTGAAGCACTGTAAAAATCTCAGTCTTGTTTTTCTCTTCCAGAATATATACTAGAAGTACAGAAAAATACTATACTAGAAGTATAGTATAGTAGTATATTTTTATACTAGAAGTATAGAAATATACTAGAAGTATATTTACTAGTTCTTTTACACACATACCCCTCCTCATACCCACAGGTTCGCCACTCTACCATAAAAGAAAATATTCTTACCTCACTAACCAGCATTCATCTGTTTAGTTTGTGGTTCTTGGCAATATCTACTGTTACGTGTACAGCATGGTTGAGATCTCACCTCTGTTAAAGCTCTAGTTACTGCTAATGAGTTAAAGAATAGAGAAATGTAAGAGTTTGTATTCTAGACTGAGTAGCTGTCAAAAGCTCCTTCTCATGTTATGAAAGACTTCATTTCATTGCCTCAATTTATCTCAGAAATACAGTATAGAGATAGGTGGTTTTTCAGGTAGCAAGAATTTATATCCTATTTCATAGATCATAATCTGCAGCTTTGAGTATGAGACAGAGGAAGGTAACTGTATAAGTATTCTGGATTTTCAAAATTATGAGATGTTCACAGAAAGCTTTTTCACTAAACACACACTTTCTTCCTTTATCATAAGCAATTCCTATTTTTAAAACTGTATGAGGTCAATAACTATAAACATTTTCAAATTAAAAATCAGAATTGTGTCCAGTCTTGATAGGAAATACAAGCCATGTAGCATCATTTCTCTTTTCTGTCTGCATGGTCAACATTCCTAGGGTGAAATTTACCTCAGTTAACATTAGGGATATAAAATGTAGGTGTCTACATCAGAGCTAATCATCATCAACTCTTTTTCTAGTCAGTGCAGAAAAATATGCACTTTCAGGGCACAAGCTGTCTAATTAATTTTAGACATGTGCTTTAGGATACAATGAATCATTTCCTCAAAGTGTCTGCTCTTTCCACTGACTATAAAAGAAGTTAAGAAAATTAGATGACATATAAATCCATACTTTTATCAGTCATCCTAAGAGACAAGTTTTGAGAGAATACCCTGAAAAAAAGTCTTTTGTATTGTTCACAGCAAATTCAGGAATTCTGCAGTAATATCTACAAGCATTTTCTAGGAACAAGCACAGAAGCAAATTCGGTTAATCATTTTCAGTTTTTATTCATTTTGACTCTGATGACTATGGACGTGTATCTGACATACCACAATGATAGTCACATCTTGTGTGATGAAGACAAACCAGCTAACAGGTCACTAAGGGTATTAATTGCCAAAGCTTTGTCAGCTTCCAAGACCTCAAAGGGACCTGAAGCTGTTACTGAAGCTGAGGATCTGGTATGCCATTATCATGTCACGTATATCTCGAAGTATCATTTTTCCCTTTTGCTTTCTGGCACCCCCCAATAAAATTGTAGCAATGGTATTTAAACACTATTCCTAATGGGGATCTGATGAAAACCAAAATAAGCAAGTTGTTTATATGAAGGGTGACAATCTGGTCATGGCTTTGGGGGCGGTGTCTTTGGAGTTCTTTTAGCTTATGTTTTGCTTTTTAAATGCAATTATTTTAGCTACAGACTATAAATACAAAATAGAGTTTGGTAAACAAGAAGAACAAAAGGATAGGAGACAAATTTTGGACTTACAGTGTATTAAATAAGAGGCATTATGCCACCATAGAAGTTACAATTAATAATTATAAAAGGCACAGGTTGACACAGGTTTTGTCTAAACCTTGTTGATTTTGCCATGTCAAGACTGAGGCGGCTGCACATCATGATTAAGCCGTTTTTGCAGCACTTGAAGTTGTATTTTGGTTAAACACTCAAAGACAGCCTTGCTCTCCATTCTTGCACTGTCCCCACTCATGCCTGTTACCTAAATCTTTAGCATATTACTAAGAACTGTATAACACTCATACTACTTGACCATCTCAAGGGCAAAAAACTTTGATCTCAAGAGATGAAAACCCAGTTTGATTAATAAATTCCACACTTATTTAAAATGAAAAAGTACTTCAGTGGGTAGGCTTTCTAGCTAATGTGTGATTTTATCCTTCTGAATTTGTATGCCACAGATAATTGTTCTAGTTGATAAAACAGTATAGTATAGTAAAATTTTCAATCATACAGAAGACACTCAGATTACCAGTTCATTACTTTACTCACTTTCATTTTGACTTTTCCCCATGATTAAGCACCTGGAAAGTTATAGCTACCTTCCTGGAGAAAGACTCTCAACATTATATTACCAATGTTTTATATTTCAGAATTTATATCTATCTGGCTCTGAAAGCACTTTCCTAGAGAAAACAATATGACATTGTTTTTTTTTCTTTCTTTTTTCTCTTCTTTCTTATTTCTCTCCCACAGATTGTGAGCGTGGGAAAGCATGTTAAAGGATACCATTATATTGTTGCCAACCTGGTAAGATACTTTTCTAGAATTATACCCCTGCCGGGTAAGTGAAACAGTTTTACTTTGAAGTTATAGCACTTCACACAACATTTGCCATTTGTCACTAATATGTGATTGCATATAATACATTCTTTATGATCCGTAGAAGAACTTGGCTTTGTTATTATAGCCATCTAGACAAGGAAGGGCACAGTGTTACCCTTTTAAATTTTACCAAAACCAGTGTAGCATAAAGGACTGCTAAGTGCATCTTGTGACTGAATTAGAATTTACAGAACTACACTATGATTTTTGCCTCGTCTTTTTAATATTAGTAACATAACAATTCTCATGGTAACTTTTCTACATTTTCCAAGAAATATTCTTTTTGCTCTAAGATCATCTATTTCTAGTCAAATTACTAGTTCAGTATTTTCATTCTAAGTCTAAACTGCACATTCACACAGATAATGTTCAGAAGAGGGCAGATAAAGAGCAAATGCAGTATTTTATTATTAAAATAACCCATTCTTTAAGACAACATACCTGCTTGGTCCAGCACAGTGAATATAGGACAGTCTAATGATACATTAAATTGTTTTATTTTTATTCTTCCTCAAGGAATTTTAGTGACATGAAATACTTTATTGTGCTTTGCTGTACTTGTACCTTAACCTAAGATCACTTCAGATTATTTTTAAGACCAAAGGCATTTTAAATGAGACATGTCTATTCTCTTAGGTCCTACAAATTAGACTTTCAGCATTAAAAATTTACAGTTCCCCAAGAAACTTTTCCCATGCAAAATAGTAGCTGTAAGCAAGGAAATGGGTGTTGCAGTGACCTGGTAGTGGGATATGCAGTGGAGTCAGGCATATCTACTCATCTATTACAGCCGGGGCACACGTTGTTATCTATTGGACAATCAATAATGTGGGTAATATGACTTTAGGACAGGAGTCAAATCTCTGCCCTTAACAGCTTTTTTTCCTGGTATATTGGTTCAATACCCCACTTTTTTTTTTTTTTTCCTTAAATATTTCTTTTTTATATTGTGTGATAATGACACTTCTGTTTGCACTGATAAATGCCACACAGAGGAATTTAAGAAAACAGAAACAAGCTATCTCTGAGATAACATAAAATGTAGCAGCTAGGAAAGGAGCAGAAAGATTAAGGTTTGCTTCTTAGCTTGCACTAGCAGTTTGCATTATGCGGTTTCTTGAAGTTCAGTTATGCCTCTAGAGGCAAATTTTACTGAAGAATTTGTCTTTATATATGCTGAACAGATCAGTCTGACAAACTAATGACGTACTTTAGTATTTTCTGTGTTGGGAGTCACTCTAGGCTTTCAATATATAGCAGATCTGAGATCTACTACCATCCTATTTTACAGAAGTGCTGATATTAGGTTTTCCTTGTACTAACAGTGGGATCCTTGTGCACTGTCTCTGCCTCCTAAGTTCCATTATATTATCTCCTTACACACCTTCAGCCTAAACAGTGAATCCTGAAAAAATGTATTTACAGAATAGTGTTGTTCATTTTGAAAATACGCAAAGAAACAGGGACATGTTGGTTAAAGAACTAGAACAGTGCTTATTCAAATCTGCCATCTTTAATGGAAATGGGATTAACGCTTCAATACTCTTCAGTCACTTTTCAGTTGATTCACCAAAGACATTTCTTCAAAAACTGTCTGCCATTCCCAGCAATGCATTGAGTAGCTGTCAAGACTGCCCTAGCAATAATGTAGGAAATTTATTTCTTGGGTTTGTTTCATTCTTTATTACACAAATGGAAATTACCAAAAAATGTTCAGCATTATCTTGGCTTCTAATGGAAGCCTGCTCCTGTACATTCTTCATGCTGTCTTGCTGACATAGAACAGATTGGACCTATACTGGTGTATGAGGACAAAGAAAATCTTAAATTGATTTTCTAGGGATTCAAAGATATTTCTCTGGAGAGATTTATGCATGGAGGAGCCAATGTGACTGGATTTCAGCTGGTAGATTTCAGTACCCCAATGGTAACTAAGCTGATGCAGCGCTGGAAGAAGCTGGACCAGAGAGAATACCCAGGATCTGAGACCCCGCCAAAGGTACTGGCTGATCTGAAGAGCTACCAAAGATAGCACTGAAGTGTTCAAATCTCTGATTTACATGGTTGAATAATGAATGAAGACCTTAATATTTAGGCAGAGGAGTAGGCAGTTGATCTTACTATAACTGGCAACTAATTATGCCTATCCTTATGACTGTACGATAGAAACACAAACTGCAACACATTTTACTGATGTACTTTAATGTCTTTTGTCACTTATTCTCCAACTACACCCTTTTACTGACAGGAATTAAAGGTCAAATGATTAACTGACAACATAATTTCAACCAATTTTACATGAGTCTAAATCTCTAGAATCACTTAGAGTACAGAGCTGAATTCTTCAGTATGTGAGATAGAACCACAATTGTAAATGTACTACCCTTAAATTTTCACTTGGAGTTTCCTCTGAAAATTCTATCCACCTCAAAACCTTGCGTAGTAATGACTTTCAGTGAAATTACATCCTAATGTTCATCTATCTTAATCCCTCACAGATGGATAAAAAAATATTTTTCTCATCTATAATTTTCTTGAGAGGCAAATCACAGCATAGCTATCTATAAAAATAGTTCATCAAAATAGTTCTTTTATTTTATGTACTAATGCATATCAGACCTAGTTGAAACTGGGGTAGTTTGTGCTGGACACTGTGCAAAGATAAATAATCAACCCTCCCTTGGCTGGGAGAGTGGTAAATTGACAAAGTCTAGACAAAGTATCAACACGGGTGATACAAATCCTAGCTACCTAATTCAGTGAATAGTCAAGAAAATTATGTTCTGGAGAAAAAGATATAAAAAACCAAACAAACAGACAAAAAAACAAAATAACAAATAAAAAACCCAAACCCACTAACAAGGATGATGTGGACTATGAAGTGCAGACATCCTCAAGTAGTGGTGACAGGAACAATTTAGCCAATAGGAATCCTTGCCCCATGAACAGGATTGTTGTGCCTCCATCTGAGAATTCAGCATGATTAATCTGGATTGCACATACATCACCTGTGGAAAACCAAAATTTTAGATTAGAATATTAAACCATGTCCCAAAGAGCTTAATGTGCAAGACAAAGGAAAGGAAGGAAATCAGACTTGAATAAATGGATTTAAATTTTGTAAGTTACAGGGCATGTCAATAGCAGCCCTAGTGCAGCATTTTTATCAGAGGACCATACAAAGAAATTGTCCCTTTGTTTGTGGCTCCAAGCTAACATCTGTTGAAGACTTGCTCTACACATTTCTTTTGGCATGTTCTCAACCTAAAGCAGTTACTGTAGTAACTGTTACACATTACTGTAGTAATGTATGATTACAGTTATATTTTGTCAGTGAGTTAATGTTTCTTTTTTTTTATTTTGAGTACATTGGGTGGGTCGGGTTGTTTCCTAACATATAAGACAACTGGAAAAAAAAAAAAAAAAGACTTGAATATCTCCAGTTTAATTTGTTTCTTTTAATAGTTCTTCAGAGGCAAATTTCTCTACCCTTAAGAACTATGGTTTTAAAGCTGGAGCTACTGAAATGTAGTCTTTTCAGTCCTGCATTTGTTTCTTAGACAAAACTGCTTTTGATTTTGAGCAGAGTTTTTTTTTCCTGAATGAAGGTGTAGAAACTGCTGCATAATGAATCAAACTAGAAATATCTGAAACAGACTATTTTTGTTAAGACATAACAACTCTAAAGTGGTGTGTTTGTCCATCTATTTAGTATACATCTGCATTAACATACGATGGAGTACTTGTGATGGCTGAAACTTTCCGTAATCTTAGAAGACAGAAAATTGATATTTCAAGGAGAGGAAATGCTGGTGATTGTCTTGCTAACCCTGCAGCCCCATGGGGTCAAGGAATTGATATGGAGAGAACATTAAAACAGGTAAGGGTAGGCTTTACTCTACTGATTTTCGTGAATATTTGATATTGGTTGATTTGGAACTATATTATTTGGAAGTTATTACACACAACAGCAGTGATGGGAGAGAAATTTATTTTTCAATTGCCATTTGGAAATGGCTGTTCTGGTTGTTCAGGTTTATAACTTTGAATGAAAGCTGAGGGGAACTGTTGCTATTTGAAATTATTATTAGTTCTGTTAAGATAGTTGGAACTTCCTTCACTGAAATGCCAAGCTCATCTGTTGCTTGTGCATATAACCTGGGTGTACACATATTGTAAGGTGTACAGATATTAAGGAAAAAGGTATAGCTACATAATAACCTTTCAAATACATTTCTGTTGTCTTGAATGAAAGTAGCTTTCTTCCAGGGAAATCACATAGGTAGTATCTTTTTTCTTTAAAAAGAAATAACCCAGAGCTATTTTTCTCTGATGTCAGGATTTTGAATTCCTGATGAATATGGATGCCTAGAAAGTTCCAGATCTCTGTCAAGATGATTTAGCCTTTCCTTTGAATGGGACAGTAAGAAAATAAAAATCCTGCAGTAGAATTTAAATCATTGCAAATGAGCAGGCTCCACTAAGGAGAAACTGCTGAGGAGAAGTGACTGCTGACAGAGCTGGCAGATCTGTGCCTGAGAGACAAGGGTTTCAGTCCTGGAGAAAAATCAGCAGAGATAGAAATGGACAGAGGGAAAGAGTAAGTGATTTAAATCCACACCCTCTCTCTTAGGGACAGAAATAAAGCATTTTGTATGCTTCACATACTCCATGCAGAGGCACAGATCTGTAACAATTGTGAGGCTTCTGTGTTCGAATAGACAGATGAGCCTTCAAATCTGGCCAAAGAAGGTTGCACGGCTGCATCCTGATACAATAAAGCCAGCAGAAGTATGGCCATGGCTTCTTTGGTGTGAGGACTACAGTCTAGGTAGCCTTTGATGAGGCAGTAAAGTGCTGAAAGAAAACCAAAGAGCTGGTTTCAGCCAAGACACAGCTGGTAAAAAACTGCCACAACCAATCTTATAGTTTTATATCTCTCCTTCTCCACTCTGACGCTGTGAAAACAGGTCCTGTGCATATCACCCATATTCTGTGATAGTAAATTGCTTTGCTGGGGCCAAGGTTGTTGTGAAGTTTACCTTAATGAGCAACATATACTCAATTTATATGTATAATTCACCAGTGTGTAAGCTAAAAGGATATATGAGTTCAGGCCAAACATACTTTTGGTTTGTTTCATGTGATCCAAAATACTCTGCAGTAGTTATGAGGATGGTACAAACTGTACATCCCTTCAGGACCTGCAGCTGGAGAGCTTTGAGCTGTACAGCATGAAAAAAGAGAAGGTCCATTGTGTGTCTTTGTTAGCCCTTAGGTACTGTTATATCTAAACCTATTTTGAGCATGGTTTGACAAGACAAAGGAATACAATGGAAAAGTAGACACCTTTTTTGATTTATAATGCAAATCTATTCTAGAGTACTGTTGTTGTGGAAATCTAAGGACATAGCCAGGGCAACTTTCACTGCTCTGTGACAGAATATAAGTCTGGATCTTCATGATGCTTTTTCTTCCATTTGTAGGTTCGAATACAAGGATTGACAGGAAATGTTCAGTTTGACCACTATGGTCGCAGAGTCAACTACACTATGGATGTCTTCGAGCTGAAGAACACAGGCCCTCGGAAGGTACGTGCTGACAATGTTTACTGTCATGATAGATATAAATTAGTTATGCATGATGAAATGGTTATGCGGACTTATATTGAAGTGGTCTCTGTATGTTTTAAAGAAGGTAATATTTTGAATACATGGATAATATTTCTGGTGGAAGCAGCTTTAAACTACATTTTCTACAAGATACTATTAGTGCAACAAATTGTGGAACACAAAGACAAGTGTGCGTCTTGGAGACGTGAGATATCAGTAAGTCAAGCATACTAATGAAAACCAGCTGGATGGCATGTTGCTAGGCTTCTGGGTGGTGGAAAATGGTCAGAACTCTGAATAGTAGATATTTCTTGTATCTTGTCCAAAGAGTCCTATCTTAAGAATTACTGTTACTTTTAGGTGTGGTCATTTGTACGTTCTGGGTAAACATGAACAGTAGGCTGTAACTAATGTAGGGCTTTTTTACAGGGCAAGAAGAGGGGAGAGGAGGAAGAGAGAATGCCCTGAACAGTTAGGTTTTCTAAAATTTGCAGCATCATTAGATGCTGTGTACTTGATTGGTTGCTTGGAAGCAACTTAGGCAAATGCATCTTAATATGTGTCTAAGCAGATCCTCCATGTCTGAATGCATAAAGCTTATCACTCAGCCCAATCACTTTGAAAAGATAAGCCTGGGTACTTCATTAACCCTTTACCTTATGTGATGAAACTTGTCTGGTGTTCATAGTATAAAAAAACAAAGAAAATGCACTCAGGCTAAATTATTTTATTTTTTACATTGTGGCCTGGTTTGTTTGTGAGGTCATCAGAACAAGAAAAAGTGAGAAGCTGATGTTGAAGAGGAGAGTCACAGCCACTTGAGCAGGGCCACAGCAGTCAGAATTGAATTAAATAGTACTCTGCTGTCGGGCCAGAGAAGACAAGCCCAGTAAATAGTATCCCAAGTGAACTATGTGTCTCCAGAGACAGTTACATACCAGAGTGATGAGGAGGCAAAGTGTTAAACTACACACTTGGAGCAGAATTACACACCAGGATTAACAAATTGCTAGTATATCACAGTACAGAGCTTTCGACCAAAGCAAAACATGTGCCTGTGTATGAGGTGCATTGATGCAGTTGCCTTTTGAAGGTATGACAGACAGCTGAAGACTAAGGTGGGAAAGGTGAGTCTGTCTTCCTTCTCTCTTGGGAAGCCCAGTGTCTCTGGCCAGGCAATGTGTCTGACCTTGCTGCCACTCCTGCTCCCTTCCTGGCAGCCAGGAGGATGTATGGATGGCTGGGGCACCTCAAAGGCAAGTGGTGAAATACAACCTTTGATCTCCAATTTCCAATTCTACAGGATGGAAGGCAAGGTGGAAAAGGTGGTTAATTAGGTCACAACTTCAGTAACTCATCACGGAATTTGTTTGGCAGCAAACTATCCAAAGTGGCCAGTTGTTCCAGTTTCAACATTTGTCATCAGTTTCGGGAGAGGTGGCTGGCTGGCATCACTCTGGGGATGTTCTCATCCACTCTTCTTGCCTGCAATTTAAGGGGGCAGTGGCTGCAAAGAGAGGATGTGTGTCTGTGCTGTGCTTTTCAGACATGCCTCTCTGCCACTCTTAAGCCACTACCTGTCTTTCACAGAACAGGCTGTAACACTTCTGACAGATCTGGCCACTCACAAGAATTTATTTCTCATGTATTGCATAGTATTTTATATGTGATCATTGGACCAGTTCCGTGCTGCAGCCTGACAAATCCTATGTAATACCAGAGAAATGGCTATACTTAATTGAACTAAGAGGCCTTCACTTTTAATATCTTCTTCTCATGTCCTACATAACATGGCTTATGAGTCACCCAGCAGTATCTTTTCAGGACTAGTCTTTGCAGTCAGAGTAACACGTGCCTCTAACCTTTACAAAAGTGATTTTTGTCACCCACAGCTTTAAGGAAGCTCAGTGAGAGAGGGACCTGAATACACAGAGCATGGAAAAGGCAGAGGTAATGAATGCCTCCTTTGCTTCAGTCTTTACTAGTAAGACTGTCCTTCAGAAATGCCAGATCTAGACAAGGGAGAAGACAAGAGACAAAAGCTGGAGCAAGGAAGATACACCCTTGGTGGAAGAGGGTCAGATCAGGGAATACTTAAGCAAATTGGACATACGTAAGTCCATAGGACCTCAGTCCAAGTGCTGAGTGGACTGGTAGATGTCATCATGAGGACACTTAATAATCTTTTGTTGATCAGGGCAACTGTGCCTGAAGACTGGAGGAAAGTAAATGTCACTCCTCTCTTCAAGAAGGGCACAAAGTAGAACCCAGGGAACTATACCTCAGTCCCTGGGAAGGTGATGGAGCAGCTATTCTTGGAGACCATTTCCAGACACTTTAAGGTTAAAAAAAATCAACAAGACTAATCAGCATTGATGACTTCACCAAGGGGAAGTCGTACCTGACAAACTTGATAAAATTCTAGAATTAAGAGACTGGCCTGGCAGATGAGGGGAGAGCAGTGAATATTGTCTACCAGGACTTCACCAAGGCCTTTAACACTGTATCCCATAAGATCGTCCTGGAGAAGCTATTGGTGTATGGGCTGGATAAGTGTACAATACAGTGGATTGAAACCTGGCTGAAGGTCCAGGCCCTGGGGCAGTGGTCTAAAGTCCAGTTGGAAGGCAGTGACTAGTGATGTACCTCTGGGGTCAAAACTGGGTCTGGCCCCATTTAACATTGTCACTAATGATCTGGATCTGGGGTAGAGTATGTCACCAACAAGTCTGCTGATTACACCAGACTGGAAAGAGTGGCTGATATGCCAGAGTGTCATGCTGCCATTCAGAGGGACCTCAACAACCTGGAGGAATGGGCCAACAAAAATCTCAGAAAATTCAAGTATGAAGTCCTGCACCTAGGAAGGAATAATCCCAGGAACCAATACATACCGAGGGCCACCCAGCTGGAAAACAGTTTGGCAGAAAANCACTGGGGGTCCTGGTGGACACCAAGCAGAACATTAGCCAAGTATTGTGTTCTTGCAACGAAGACGGCTAATGGTATCCTGGGCTGCATTAAACAAAGTATTGCCAGGAAGCTGAGGGAGGTGAACCTTCCCCTCATCCCTGATGAGGCCACATCTGGAGAACTGTGACCAGTTCTGTGCTCCTCAGTACAAGAGAGACATGGACACAGTCCAGACAAGTGCCACAAATAGGATTAAGGGACTGGAGGCGGAGATAGATGGGACAGTTCAGCCTGGAGAAGAGAAGGCTCAAGGGATCTTGTCAATGTGTACAAGTACCCGAAGGGAGGGTGCAAAGAGCACGGAGCCAGGCTCTTTTCAGTGGTGCGCTGGCACAGGACTAGAAGCAATGGGAACAGACTGACACTTAGGAGGTTCCCTCTGAACATTAGGAAACACTTTTTTACTGTAAGGGTGACCAAGCACTTGCACAGATTGCCCATGGAGGTTGTGGTGTCCCCATCCTTGGAGATACTCAAAAGCCATCTGGGCACAGCCCTGGGTAACTGGCTCTAGGCTGAACAGGGGGTTGAATCAAATGACTTCCAGAGGTCCATTCCCACCTCAATCATTCTGTGATTCTGTCATTCACCATTCATCACATCGCAAAGTTTGTTTGTTTGTTTTTTTGACTTTGGGTTTTTTTTTCAAATAAGATGAAAACAAGAAAGAAAACTAAGCATCTATGTGTACATGTACATGCACAATATAGCCTAAAATACATCTCCTAAATTCCATCTTGGGCAACTAAATAAACATGGATTATCAAAAACGTTGAGTATTCTGTTGCCCGTAACAACTTGGGGGCTTCAGCAGGTGCACTTCAGTCATTGCTACAAGGTGCACAGACCTTCAGAAATGACACTATCCATTCAAATGTCAAACTGCTGTTACTATTTAACATTGAGGCAGATACTTCTGCAATATTGTTTCATAAAAGACTATTTGAGCCTCTCTATTTGTTTAAAGAACTGCTATAAAAACCAGTTGCAATCCAAATAGAATTAATATACTTTAATAGCTGAAGTTATTCCTATATAGTTTTTCATTCCATGGGGATTTAAGGTATTTATAGGAAAGCATATTGTTATTTAGTGCTTTCACAGTGACTGTGAATCTCTATACTTAGAAAAATGTCATGATATATATTTATTCATCAATCCAGTTCCAGAGTTACTTTAGCACAGATCTGAGATGCACACATGCAAACTCATACCCACGCAGACAAGCTAAAATTCCTTTTAAAAATGTCTGCCATTCCTCAAAAACCTCCTTTATCTCTTTTTGCAGTTTCATGTGGTGCTTATTTTTACAACACAGAACATCATTCATTTTCTGCCTTGCTTCTGAACATTCCAGCGGTGAGGAATTGCACAATGAAGAACAATCATTCACTATTATAATGAGCTTCCCAAATTGCCAAATTTTGATGTACATATTCTGCCTTTAGCTGGTTACAGTTTTTGACAAGAACTTGACATTTTAATTTATAACTCGTATCTGTGACTATGGCTGTCTGGATGAAAAAGAAAATTGCAAGCAGTGCATCCTATTAGGAAGAATACCTCTCTCTCTGCTCCAGGATCTTCCTGTTATTTGCAGACACCTAAATCAAGGCTACTGTGCTGTAATAGCAATTGCAAAGAGAAAAGGAACATTTCAACTAAACATAACAGAACTTGTGGATGGGAAGTGTTTGTGCTTGTTTGATTCACTAATAGAAAAAAAAAAAAATTATTCATATTCAATCATACACACTCATACTGAATTATTTCATGTATTTATAATCCTCTGTAGTGAGTATGTCTTCACACTGCTCTAGGGATGCTAAAATGACTTGCATCTTCATAATTTGTTTTAAAAAAGGAAATCTATGATATAGGAAATATACAAATCAAGAGAAAGGTTGCATGTTTTAAGAATATACAGGATTTTCTAATGCATGTGAGACCAGGAACCAAAATCACTCCTCTGCACTTCTAGACACTAATATCGCAACACTGCATTGATCTGAACATGATGTTTCTCCACATTATGGAGACAGAATCCTATGTGATCGTAAATTTTAGTCTGGGTTCTACAATAACATTAGAAATAATATTGGCTGCATAACTGATCTGATCATTTAGCCAGTTTCCATCACACCAAAGTCTTTTAATCCAAGGCATAGACTGTGTTTTGTCATTGACAGTTAGAATGGATCTCTGTCTTAAGCCTGCTTTCTGCTAAAATTCCTTTCCACCTCTGGTAAGAAGGACAAGGTATTCCTCTCTCCCAGCTCTTGGTCTCATGACCTCCTAATTAATTAAGGAAGGAGAGAAGGGGGAGTTGTTGCTGACTGGTCCCCAGGTGCTTCTGAAAAGTGAGCTGTGCCATACTGAATTGTGTTTCTTTGATAGGAACCTTTTAAAATTGCTGCCACTGTCTGCACCTTCCCTGGGGAAAAAAAAAAAGAAAAAAGATCAGTTTCTTAATTCATTATGTTCTCAGCATCCTGGAGAGCCCGTTAGGTGTGATTAGAGCACTGTTCTACTGCCATGTTTGCGTTGTTTTGTGTTTGACATGGAGCTGAGTGCTGTCAGCACTTGGTCAGAGGAACAGGCACTGAGCCATTCCCCAGCAACCTTGTCAGAGGTTACAGACAACAATGGTCTAGTTTCAGAAAAGAGGATGTCAAGAAAGGGAAAACGGATGGTGTTTGCTAGTGAGCCACAAGTTAGATGTGAAAGAGCAGCTTCAGCTAAGGGACCTGTGTCTAGCATGCTGAAAAGATTGGTGGGAGGATAGAGTTAGACTTCTCAAAGAGTGATACAAGGCACCACTGTCATGAGCCACTTGCCATTTCATAGACATCCGTCTTTTGCTGGTAACATCATGCACGCAGAACTTCCAGAAGACTTCTCTTGCCTAACATCAGCTGGGGCAACACTAAATGATTGGGAGGAACTCTAAATCTAGAAATAACACTTTCTACTACAGATACTAAACATGGTGTCACCACATGGATTGAGGAGATGAGTGGCAATATAAGTTTGTGACTGGACAGGATTTACAAAAACAGTGAAGTATGTTAGGTCTCATATCTTCTTTTGGACATACAAAGACATAGTGCGTAGCCTGTGGCAAT
>VWZY01007456.1:307852-360655 GCA_013399075.1 Chloroceryle aenea | reverse complement strand
GGTATGTGGGGAGTTTTCAGTATTCATTAAGCATCACCCAAAAGAATCAATAAAATTTTGAAGGAGAATATCTTTTTCTTGAGCTCCCTTCCTCCTATCTGGTCTTACAGCAAGCACTGCACTCCTGGGCCCTCACAGGAAAGGATGTTGACTCCTGTCTCATACCCAGCAGCATCACTACCAAAGCACAGGGCACAGCTGCAGGCTGTACTGAATACCAGAGGCACTGTGCACTGCAAAGATCAATGTCTGTATGTAAGGGAAGGCTTCTGATTGCAGGCATACCACTTGTAATATTTTGGGGGTTTTTTTCTCAATGGGAATACAAGAACAAGTAATTCAAACCTGGCTTTACAGTAGCTCATTTTCAGCAATGAACTAAGGCATCTGTTTTACCTTAAGCCTGCCCTGAGAAAGGTTGTGGCAGCCTAAATGCGGCCAGGTAGAGGAAAACCTAATTTGTTCCACCTCCTTGTAGGCACTTAGCACATCTATTTTTAGAGTGAAGTCACTCTCACCATGCTTTAGAGTCAGTGGGGAAAGCAAGCACTGTTCTAGGAGGGATGCTTAAACTGCATGAGCTGAGTCACTGGTGGTGCCAATTTGTCCAGTGAGTGTAAAGGAAGCTTTAATAACAGGATTTCTAATGTAGGTACTAAAGGTCAGCGACAGCAGTTAAGTAAATCAAGCATGCTATAAGTCCCTGAGTTGGGGTCTCCTAGGAGGCCCATGATGGAGTAGGGAATTGAGTTCAGTCACTGAATTCCAAAGCTATCATCTGGATGTCTTTCACTCCTCCAAGTGAGACCAGAAAATCTGGAGGAATAGTGAATGAAAATTTTCTTGTGAAGAGCACAAATTATTCTATGCCTCTTATGCCTCAGGAAGGTTTCAAACTATTGAAAATGGGATTTAATTTGTGCCTCTGGTCAAGGTAAGTAGCTCAAACTATTGCGGAACAGCTGAGTGGCAGCAGTACCAAGTCTGACTCTATGCAGCAGTAATGCAAGGTGGTATCACAGAATCAATCACAGAAAGTTCGGGGTTGGAAGGGACCTCAAAAGATCATCTAGTCCAACTTCTCTGCCAGAGCAGGATCATGGTACACCATGAGTGTTAAGATACATACGACTGTGCACCAGTCTGTGAGGATGATAGCACTTCATTTGGTAAAAAATTATCTTCAAATCACTCTGTTGCACTTACAATCATTTATATTTGTAGTTACACAGAATTAGACTTTTCTACTGTAAATTATATACATTTTGTTTTGCAGGTGGGTTACTGGAATGACATGGATAAACTAGTTTTGATTCAGCATGAACCTACCCTTGGAAATGACACTTCGGCCATTGAGAATAGAACAGTAGTTGTCACTACAATTTTGGTAAGGTGTTTTGGGGTTTTATTTATGTCTATACTAGTGTGTGATACAATCTCATTTCTAGTTATGGTCTAATGTAGTCTGACAGTTCCTAGGTTTGTGGGAGAGTAAGAGTCATGTATCTTAACTATCTTGACTGTCATATCTGTAAAGAGTTTTTTGGTATACCTTTAATGTAACAATTCGCTTGAAATCAGGGTTTTAAAATTGAGCTGTGGTACTTTTTTCCTTTATTCAGTCCTTTCCACTTTTTACTAAAGTAAGTCTCAGAAATATAAGTGAATTCTTTCAACCTCTAATTGATAAAACTTGACTCACAAGTAACTAGAATATAAGAAAAACTTGAAACCCTAAATGACAGAATTGAACAGAGGGTATAAAATGAGATGTCTTGTGAATTCAAAATTGACATTGTCAAGAGCTCGAATTCTAAGTAGTATACTTCAGTCAACTAGACAGAACTGGATTATCTACTTTTAATTGTGAACGAAAACATGAATTTAGTAGATGCATTTGAATATATTTCTTAATATGTTTATTCATCACTTCAGTAAAACTTCCGTTTTTATGAAATCTAAATAAATTCGAGGTTTGATTTTCCAGTGCTATTGATGTTTTCAAAGAGTGGTTGTGAAGGAGAATTCAGTTGCTTTATTCATTTACATGTTAATGCATAGCTTTTCAGATACATTGTTTCTTACAAATCTGTACTTTAAACAGAATATTTAAGAGGTTTCCCTCCTAAGTCAGACATGCCCTTTTAAGCTGATGTTTGTCAAAGCCAACTGGCAAAGGGTGACCTTTACCTGACCACTTTTAAGATTTTACATCTTATTTCACTGCCCTTTTCATGTGCTTCATTTAAACAAGACATTTTAACCCTTTAGAATAATCTGTGTCTCAAATGAGAAGGAATATTCTGTATGTGTTGTTAAGTAATAATTTTCTAACAGAATACAGAGTTGAAAATAATCCAAAGGAAAGTATCAAGACATTTTCTGACTCAAAAAATGTAATTAGTTAGCAGATTTCCAGCAGTGTGTATCAGTATTTGTATATTAAGTATGTCTTAACAAATCTACTGTTGAGGATTGTCATTCCAGGATGCAAACAAACCAAACTCCTATACAGGAATTCAGAATGTAATTCCTAACCAAACTGTGTAACATTTTATTTTATTTTATTTTATTTTTGCATGGGACATTTAAAATATATGTATCTTTTTCCAAAAAAAAAAAAAAAAAAGACTTGGTGATGGAAAAAAAAAATATACTTCAGTACAGTCCTCCTCTTTTCAGCCTCTGATGAAGAATCCTATTTTAAGAAATTGATCAAGGAAGAAAAGAGTCCCAAGATGCTGCGAACATTCCTAACTAAGGCTCAAGTATTAACCACCAGTCTAGTAGAATTGAGCTAATTTTTCCCTATGGATTACTGTTCCTCTGACTGGATGACCAGGCACTGAACCACCAGGAAAAGTTCTGTGACTAATCTGAAATGTCTAGAACAGATGGCGTTAACCTTCTACTTTGCCAAGCTGAGAAGAGAATGATGTGACTAACAAGCTTTCAGTCGAAATTTTCCTCTCATACCAATCCTGATATCTTTGACTGAAGCTAACATACATGAATACTGTAATTTCCATAAATAGCTCTAAGCTTAGGAGAAGCAAGTAAAAAATAATAATGAGAAGTAATATAAAAGGTTCCTGTTTGACAGAAAGGAGGAAAAAAAAAAGGAAAACAAGAAAGCTTTTAAAATGTGTTATTTTGCCTGTCCTGTTTGCATTGATGCATTTTGATGTGCATAATAAATGTTATCTTCAAAAGAACTTTTCCAGTCCCTGTATTGAAAGGACTGGTGGGATCATTTTCAAAACCAAAAAGCTGAATTAATATTCCAAAGCATGCCCTATGTTTGTGCAGCATGACATTTTGGGATAAATGCAGTTGTTTGAAAGCAGCACTGATTCTTGACCAAAGTGTCCCCTTCCAATGTTTCAAATTAACAGTGCAAGAGAAATTTGGTTTGAATAAGAATATATGGTGAGTTCTGCCTTATCATGCTGATCTCCCGGTGACACCACTGGGACCTGCACACGTGATGCTGAAGGCAGATTAGAACCATGTTTCTTAATATTGGCCTGCCAGGGCAATGTATTTAGCATCCACAAGCATATGATCACACATACAAAGAAAATATATATATTTAACTAGTATAACTTCCAGAATCCTGATATTTTGCTCTTCCCTTTATTATCGTCATGTCACAAATGCCAAACAGAGACTTTTTCACCTCTTCATTGTCCTCTTCACATTGAAGGGAAGTTGAACCATTATAGATGACACAAAAGTTTGGTTGCATGCTTATTTTCCAACATTAAACTGAAAAGCTTCTGCAACAAGTGCTGTCAGGCTTTTCAGTCTTTGAAGGCAGGTGTTGTGGCAGCGTAAGAAAAATGTACAAGTTTTTAGCATGGCTTGCTTGTAATTTTAGCCTGAAGCCAAATACCACAAGTTGATTTCCCCACTGTTACATCAGTTTTCATGTGTCTATGCTTACTTTACTGTAATGTGGCTGTATGGCTATTGAGTAGAAGATGCATTATAATGAATTAGCTCTGCACTCAACAAACCTAGTACAGTGTTTGCTACTTGGCAAAGCAATATTTTTAGTGTAGTAAAAGCACATCATATTTACTAGTGCAGTTTTGTTTTAGTGCATAGACTATCTCTGATAAATCAAGTGGTGAAGGAGCATCCCAGGGAGAGGTGGCAACAGGGTCAGCTGACACACCTTACCAGCTGCCATGCAGCCCAGCTTTTTATAGTTCCTGGGAAGGACGTGTGTCCTGCACCTTGTGTGATACACAGCCTCCTGTACATGTGGCCCTCTGAAAAGGACAGTTTTTCTACCTGTGTGTAGAAGCATTCCCTCCAGGAGGGGCTTGGAACCTCCAAGTAGGCTCATTGTATGACTGGAGAAGGGACACCATATGCAAACCTCCTCTAACACTAAGGTAAAGAGAGTGACTTACCCAGCTAGGAAGAATAACCATCTCTAATTTCACAAGTTAAGAAATATGATGACAAGTAGTTGAGGTAGAATACAAGGTAGTAGGATGGGAAGTCTACTCCAAATTCTGCAATCCATTTCATTTTAACAGCCAGCTCTTTACCTACTCTGGTATTGGAAAAAGTAAAAATCACAAAAGTCTTTTTGAATCAAAGCTTGATGTACATGAGCTGCATTTGCATTGTGGCTTCCAGCTAAGTATTTTAATGAGACGGGCAGTGTTGGGAGATGAAACTTCCAGGGCAGGATCCAGTACAAGACTGAGTCACCTAAATACAGATGACTTTACAAAGAGTATTGTTTAAATTGACCACTTATAAGCTCTTGGTGACATTTAAGATGCTCTAGGACATTCTGCCTACCCCTCATTTCTTACACTGACAGGATGACATTTGCCTGTTTCACACTATATATGACCATTCCATGTGGATGTCTCAGCTATTGTCTGTTTTTTGAGGAATGTGGACTAAGTTGTGCCCCAAGTATGTAAGTTTTCATCAAACTCCACAAAGACACAGAAATTGATTCAGTAATTCATAAGCAAATCCCTAACACTGAGGATATCAGACCTATCCATAAAGGGGCTGCACAAGGGAACTGCAGAAACACACCTGGGAGGTCAGGTGGGCTATTTTAGGGCATCTCAGAAGAGATAGCCTTCATTAGGTGAAGAGAACCACCCTGACTGTTTTGGCTGATATACTCTTAATGGAGTCTTACCTCAAAAATTCTAACTATAACCTTCTTTCTCATAATAGAAAAATATTTTTTAAGGTAAATTTTAGTAAGTACATTCTTTAGTAGACCGCAGAAAAAAAAATGGAATTTGCTGCATGACAATAACAAAGCCTTCAAACCGAATCCTGGACACTTTATTCAGGAAACAAAACAAAACAAAAACTATAAAAATATTTCCATTGACATCTACAGAAATTCCTTTCAGAATAAAGTGTGATAAAATGTGTGCCACTCCTGTTCTAAACCCAAGACATTTCCTTGCACAAATATTTGTCACTTTTACAAATTATTTTAACAATGTTCAAACATTTTGAAATTAGCTTTAGCATAGGAAAACCAAACATAGAACTGTTTGGTGTTTGGGTTAGTTACTTTGTTGAGCTTCAGTTATAGTATGAATCATCAGTTGTGAGCATTTTACTGTACACATGAATTTGTGTCACTGTGGTGGAATGATTTGTTTACATCTATAAAGGTAATTGTTGCAGACATCAACTTGTATTTACAAATGTTAAGTATTGTTATAAAATTGTGAACTCTATAAGTAAAGCTTGCACCATTTCAAATATCTGTTCCGTACTAGTCATTGATCATTTCATTGTGGACTTCTCCTTGATTCACTACCCCATAGAATACTATTAAGCAGCTGAAGTCTTGCAAATTCTGTAGTGTTAAATCTAATTCAGCAGTAAATCAAACCTGTGTTTTACATAAGTAGGGTAAGATTTTATAGTTCAAAAATGTAGTAAATACAAAGATGGTGGGGGGAAGTAGTATTTTTATTAGACAAGATGCTATAACTAAAAATGGTGAAAAAGTATGCCCACAGTTTTTGGCTATTTCATCTGATCTAATAGAAGATATTACCTCTCTATTAATGTCTTGCATCTTTTATATCTTTAGCCTTGCATGGTTACGCTAACTTTAACATTAATTTAGAAAATGCTATTGTAATATTTTATACAGAAAAAAAATTAAAAATCATCCTTTTCAGTGCCACAGAATACATGCTATTGATCAAATTGGCTATTTTACGACTTGGCAGTGTGACCTTGCAAGTTCACCTGTTCAAGATGCTTGTTAGCAAACCAGTGAAACTTGCTTTTCAGTGCCCTGATGCTATTACAATATCTGCACACCTCATTAGTTTGAAACACACCCAAAGTCTGAAATGGACAGAATATAAAACTGGGATTACTATGTGATTTCTTTTTGCAGTCTATCAGAAGGCCACATTCAGTCTCACCCACATCTCCCCATTAAATTCTACCTTGAAAATACATCTCTTATTATTTGTCAGGTAACATAGGCACAACAGTTAAAGAAACTGTTATTTACTCTGTGTAAAATAGGTGGGGGGAAAGAACAACATAGTAAGCAAAGGGTAATAGGTGTTCCTACTATTTTAGATCATATTGTTTCACACTGGCAGATATCACTCAATTGCTGCTTCTTTTAAAGCAGTTGAATAAAGTAGTAAGAGGTGCTACCTGCTATATAAGTGAATTGTATTATGAGATGTTCCTTGCTGTATTCTGCACTCAGAGTGTGTAGAAACAGCAGTGGATGGAGAGACAACCATTGCAGTTCCTCAAAGCCACCCTAGAGATATCCACCAGAAACCAGGTCTTCTGACTCCTCCCTTGGTGGTCCCTCCACTGCACTGCTGTTGCTTGCACCTGCCAAGGATGGTATTAGACCCCACTCCTTTCCTTGTCAGCATTCCCTCACTGAACTCATGAGGAGGAGGACTGAAGTTTATTTAGCCTTTAACGGGAAAAATAAGGTACATGTCACTTTGCTTTGCTGTGCAGAGACAGTTAAAATGCTTTTTCATAGCAGCCCTTTCAGTGATGAGGTGCAGGCAGGAGCACATTGCGTGGGTTTTGGGAGAAGGAGCAAGGTGACCTGGCCTCCTTTGTGCCTGTCTGCTTTGTGTTCCTCTCCAAAATTATTATTTCCTACTGTGACTTCAATTGTATGCCTTTGGCTTGGTATTTATAAGACAGAATCAGAAGAAATAGCAGTCACTACCTCTGGTCATTGAAAATCAAAATTGCGGTGAGCAAATAAAGCTGAGTCTTGTAAGGTGAGTCCAGAAATGTAAGATACTCAACAAGACTTGGTTGTATTTCTAGCTAGGAGTTGGCTAAATCACAGTCAGGAGACATAGTATCTTTCTCCTTTGTTATTTTTAACCATGTTTGTGCAGTGATATATGCAGAAAGACACAAATTTTGACTTTTCCTCTCATGGGAACAAAAAGCTTACATGAAGGAGGAATATTTGATTCATGTGCCCCAGATACATCCCAAAATCCTCTAAAGAGAGGGCAAGACATCTCCCTGCTCTTCTCCCCCTCTCTCTGTGGAAGATGGGTGGTTGAGACTAAACTGGTTTAACTCAAACTAGGAATACAAGAAACAATGCAGACTGCTGCAATAGTAGTTTGCCTTTGAAAATACAAACTGTGTATGAGCGAAGGCATTGTACTGAGTCACTGCAGTGCTTACAGTGTGTAGTTAATGCTGTAGCTCAGTGGTCTTATCAGTATCCAGGCTGCACACATCAGGATGATAAGAGCTTGTTTTGCAATTGCCCCAGGTTTGGAAGTCCTTGGCGATCCTTAGCTGTGCAGTGGCCATAGCTATATGTTCAAGAAATGTAACAATCTGCTGTTGTCACCCCCCACTTTCTCTGGTCATTTATACTTACATATAGGTCAAGGAACCAGGTAGTCATGTAGAATTTGATTTTGGACACTTTCCTATGCTATGTGATTCCTTAGCTGAAGTAATGTCCATAATACATTGATGGCCTTCAACACTGAATGGCTGCTAAGGGATTGTAGACCAAAGAGCCATGCCCATAGCAAAGAATAATAAAAGAAGGAGATGATAGGCAGAAAGGTAATCTGGGAACACACCTGAGAGTGAAACATTACCACAGTACTTAAGAACCTGACTGACCATAAGGAAACACTAGTGATTCCCCATTTTCAGTGTTGACTTTATCAAAGACCTTTCTCTCACACTGGAGTAAATGAATTACACACATCTTTCTCCACTCACATTACACAAAGCTCTGTTCTTCTACCCTTATAAAGAGGTGGGTCCTGGGCAGTTTCCACAGGGAGTAAAGTTACATAAATAAAGGGAATATTGTCTTCCACATACAATCTCAGCTCTCTCTTTTCTGTCTCTGAATTTTCTCCTTGTAATAGTAAATTAAAGATACAGGTCAGGCTCACATATCAAGTTGTTCTCTTGAGTGGATCCACACCCTGCTAATAGGAGCTACATATTGTTATCTAAAAGAAAACAGTTACCTGATGCACTAAAAAAATCTGGAATTTCTTTATTCAGTCCCCCTGTTGTTCATTTAATGCCAAATATCCACCATTGTTAAACACCTAATGCAAGTTACAAAACTGCTGTAGTTGTTACTACATCTGATGTTGATGCAGTTTCAATGAAGCAGACATTCTCAGACTTCACATTTACCTTTATTTTTATTTTTGTACTAATTATATATACAGGAAAGATGCAAATAGGGCAAAGTAATACCAAGGTTAGTGTCAAAAAAAACATTTACTGGAGAAAATAAATTGCCAGTATTTTGTGATGTAAATTTAAACAAAGGGTGACATTAGTGGCAAGTATTTTACCTGGAGCTTGCTATGAATATGAATTACGTGAAATAACTTAAAATGCCACCAGGAAGTGCAGTTTTACATGACTGCTAAGGTCTGAATCCACACAGAGCAAAAAAGAAAAATGTGACCTTGTCTTCCCAATGTGACCTCAATTTCCCAATTGCATAGTGTTTGCTATTGTGATAGTATGGTTTACATGGGGAATGTAAAATCCACTTCTTTAGACAAGTTTTACTTGTTTACAATGGCATTTACCATCCAAAAAATATTTTTGTACTTCCTTTTACGTAGCATGTAATGTCAGTGTCACTTAAATACCATTCTTGTCCATGTATATTGCTTAGATTCATCATAAGACACACACCTTGCAGAATCTCCACTGTTTATCTTCCTTTCTATGTTCTCACTAAAATGTACGTAGCCTCTTAGTGACTATGCATTCTAAACTCCAAGAAAGCAAATCATTCAGGCTATGCATCTGAAATTACATAGATAGTAACTACACTATGTTAGTGGATATGCTTACTTACCCACATCAAAAGCATATATTATACCTTGCATTATCCCACACTCATTTGCATTGTATAGGCTCAGCCTCTCTTCACGCTTTAAATTTAGCATATACTGCACTTAAGGTCTGTCATTTAAAACAGAGTACAATTTATATGCATTCTTGAATAGTTTTTGTGTTCATAATTTGTAAGGTGGATAAATCTTGTGAAATATATAAGCCAAATTACAGTGTAAATAGTATACCTTTCCTGAGGGATTTCTGTTCATACATTTTAATTTAAATGTGTTAATAACTATCCATGAACTTTTGATAAAATGTGTTGTTCAGTCAGTAGATGACATGTTACTTTTCAGAGTATATTTGGTATACTTCTCCTTTACAGTTCTACTTCTTTCATTATAGGAAGCCCCATATGTTATGTTCAAGAAAAACCATGATACGTTTGAAGGGAATGACAAGTTTGAAGGATACTGTGTAGATCTGGCGTCAGAAATTGCAAAACATATTGGTATCAAGTACAAAATTGCCATTGTTCCTGATGGAAAATATGGAGCGAGGGATCCAGAGACAAAAATCTGGAATGGGATGGTGGGAGAACTTGTTTATGGGGTAAGCATACAATTTTTAAAGCAGGATTTAATTTATCATAGTAATAGTCATTAAATAGGAAGTATATCTGCATTTTATTTAACATTGGGGTCACAGAAAAGAAACACAATTCTGTTTCAGATCTCTGTGCTTTAATTTATTTTCAAGATAAAATCAAACAGTTTCATGCAAATTCTACTATTTATCCAATTAGTACCTTGTAGCATTAGAAAATCCATAGTTTACACATCCTTTAAAATTCATTAATGTTAGAACTAATGTTAGAGACCATGTATTCCTTATACACTGCAAAAATTAGATGCGAAGAATATCACTCATTTATTCATTTTCATGGAATGGTGGACAGGTCTTTTAAAAAAGAGAGGACTCTGTCTAGTTTGAGAAATGGAGAGTACATCATTGTATATAAAACCTATATAACAAACCACTAGAGACAAGTACACAATCAGGCGATTCAGAATTAAGAGAGACTTTTAAAATAAAGACCAATAATCAAATTTAAAAGCAAACCTGGTAAATTCATCAACTAAGAAAGAGTTATATAGTGACCTGGAAAAGAATTCTTCAGAATAGCATAACAGTTAAGAATTCTATTGACAGAAAGCTGTAATGTTCAGTGAATATAGTTCCAACAAACCCTAGCAAATATTTACAGTATCTGATGCTACCAAAAGCAGCAAAAATCAAAGCTGTGCTTGCTGATGACTGCAGCTGCTAGTATCTGCGCTGAGAACTGACCAGAACTCTTTAAGAAACTTTTCATTTCAGTGATGAAGTAAAAAAATATCCTAAAACTATCCAGGTGAGAACATTTCTGCCAATGAACACAGAACATCCATCAACCTCCCTGTAAAAACAACTGCATGCCAGTTGTTCCATCCAAAGCTGCAGTTTTTGCAATTCCAATAATGATCAGGGCCTAACCAAAAGCCTAATCACTTTTCTATCTGCTCCATTGCTGTTCCTTTCTGTCAGCTAAGTACAGCTGATAAATTTTGTTGAAGTCTTCTCCACTAGCATCAGTTCAGGGGACTCCTCAGCATGAAATACAATGTGTGCTGTAGAAGTGCAGGAACTGGTGGCCCAGAGTTTTGTTAATTTCTCCTCCACAAGAGAATGGGAAGGTTATACCAGCCTCACAAAACTCTGCATGTTCTTGGAAGTTCTTGGAGGAACCAACTTCACTTGTGTCTTTAAAAGAGTGTAAAAGCTGAATGATCAACAAGCATGTGTATCCACTTCATTGGCTTGGAAGCAGCTGAGCTCTCAGGATATTAAAAATCAAAGCTTTTTCAGACTTATTTTACTAAATTAGAGACAACTCCTTGTCTGGCTTTTAATTGAAATTGCAAATAACATGGATTTCAATGGCTATGCACTGTTTTACAAAAGTATTTTTTTTTAATCATGAGGAATTTTACAAAGAGAAAATTCCCTTGCCAAAATGCATAGATTCAGTGGCCTATCATCTAGTTGGAAATTATAGAGGAAACTTGAAATTACACTTCAGTTTTCTGTTGGGGTTTGTTGGGGTTTTTTTATTCCTTCTATCTTGAAAAAATTACTTCATCAAACCCAAACTGCCTTAGTACTAACTAGTCTGAAGTAAAAAGTGCTGTTGGGAAGCTCTTACAGAGGTTCATGCCAGTACCGGAATGTGACCCATGGCTGTTAACATAGCTGAAAGCAACAAATCTCATAGGCATAAGAAACCTGTTGCAAATCAGCTTCATGAAGAGGACATACCAGAATAAATGGTCAACATTTCTTTTTTTGTAATGAAAAATAACAAGGTGAACATTCTTTGAACTTTTAATGGCCAAGTTTAAAAGCTCCAGTACAGCTATCTGTTCAGAAAAGCTGCAATCTGATTGTGATTCTGGGATGAGCTCTTGGAATGAGCTGCAGCAAAGTTCTTAGAGCTGCTTTTTTTATCGAAAGAGCAGAAGTCCACTGTTGCCCAGTGTGTTTGCTTTACCATCCAAAGGCTCTTTGAGGTTATATCTATCTTGGTATATTAGTGGCACGAAGTAATGTCCCTGGGCACTGGAATTTACTTGACTAATCTGCTAAATTGCAACAGTGGTGCCTGGTATATTTTTTGCCCAAAATTACCATCCAAAACAATTTACAAGCCCAGTTGAACACTAGGATGGGGAGAGACTGTTCCATATAAGCAGCCTGAATGCGGCCATGAAGGTTTAGAGGTTAAATGACTTTCATGTGCAAGCTGACCTTATGTTTGGCCAAGATCTACTCCAAGCATGTTTAATGTACCTTAACAGGTGTTGCTTTGAAGGAGTTTGTTCTTTCTGTTAACTTACAGATTTGCTGATTAAGATTTTCGTAGGGAACCCATGAAGAACATCCTCCCTGCAACTGCCTTGAGTCCTTGCCAGATGCTTTACAGAGCAGCAGATTCCCTTTCCTATTCCACAGAGAGAAAATAGAAAAATCAGTCAGCCAGAGACTTTCCTGAAAAGCAATACTATAAGAAAATGTTCCTCTTCTCTGATAGATCCCCAAATCATAAACACAAGTACTCTGAGTGGTTGGCTACGCTTCACGCAAGGCTTTCTGTGTGCAGCCAGGTTTGGGACAGAATTTGCAACTGAATTAGCAGGTTGACAAGATGATCTGTTTGGGAAGCATTCTACAGCTTCTGATTCCTGACCACATTAAAAGGATTAACAGAGCAATTTTGCGCTGGCCAGTGAGACTGGACCTTTTTTATGTGCCAAACAAAAGGTTCCCTTCCTCTTTTACTCTCTACACTGTACCCCAATGCCTCGATGCCACCAGTACCTCTTCACCTTATCCATGATACTGAAAGCAGACATGTGTCAATTTTATCCCATGTCTGTCCCCCTTTTCTGCTACTGGAACACCTCAGTGCACAGAGCAGCTTGTTGTTATTACTAACTCTGTAGTTGATTTTTCCATCACGTCCAAAGGGAAACAGTGTATTAAGTGCTGTGGGGTACAGTTTTCTGCAACTGTGCAGAAGGTTGTGGTGGGAGGTTGCTTATTTTCCTGGTTTGTTTTTAACACTCTATTAAAAGCTACCAGGACATCTTGGTCATTTGTCCCCGATGTATCCAAATGCCTGCAGTAGTCCCTGTGGGACTCTATAGACCTTGATATTTAGCTCACAGAAGAAATGCTGGCTGGGGATGAAATACCATTAAGCATGTCTAACAGTTGTTTCCAAATGCACTGACAGGCAGCTCCAATTAAATATTTATTCTCCTGACACAGAATGCTCTTCTTTCACTGCTTAACACAAAAGGTCACAACTAATTTATGTTTAAAATCTGAGAAGCCATGAACTTATGAAGTTGAAGTCAATTCCTACATGTTTTTTTTCAGATAGCTTTACCACCTTCATACAACTTGTACCAAATGCAGATTTTATCCACAGTGTTATAATAATATATTCTGGAGGAGTAATGTCTGTTACCGTCAGACTTAATCTTGTCCCATTGGATAATATTAGAAGAATTCAGAATCCATCTGTACTTGGTAGTGGTGTAGCCTTGATTGAAATGGTCCTACAGATGCAATTGATTCAAGTGTGAAGTATCATTAGTAATTGTCAAAACAGATTTCACTGGCAACAAAATCATTAATTTTTTGCACCATTGTTATATTGTTAATTGTTTTAATCCATAATTATATGGTGTACATTATCTAGGCAAAGCACAAATGCTGATGATTATCATGCACAGCTACTGTCATTATTTAGCTTTCAATAGAGCGGAGTTTATGTAGGCCTTAATGTGGAACATAGTAGTCTTACAAAAACTAGAAATAATATAATCAGACTGGGGAGGCCGCACTTAATTATTTGGCCCCTAATTATGACCTGGCTGTGTACTGTTCCCTTGCATTTATTTGCATTAAATTGTTGATCTACATTATGAATCATCTGACATTAGCTTACTATTCTAATGAAATAAGTTCTTATTTCTCCTCTTTTAACTCCTTAAGGGATTGTAGGCAGCTATTTCTGATGTAGTTTGAGTTCTGTGTGTACTCCTTGAGCATTTAAATTAGGTAAGATGAATCTTATCCAGTGTTTCACATACAATATGCAGTGTGCTAATTAGGTCTTTAAAATCTCCACAATTCACACTAAAATAGTGCTGTCATTTTTCCACTTCACCTCATAAAAGCTAACAATCCTCAAGGATCCATGTTTTAATTCCAATAGCAATCTGCAGACACAAAAAAAATGAAGTGTTAGACAGCACTTTTGAAGACCAGTGACCAAGGTTATCATTTAGACTGTGTTAATGAAGATACCACTGTGTGACAAGTGCAGAGAAGATTAACAGTAGTGGATCACAGTTTCCCTGATTCTTTCCGTTAATTTGGTTTGAGAACTCCACATTAGTTATTCATGGTAGGTGAAACTTAGAAATATTAAAAACTCTATGGAAGAAGACCATTCTTCTAGAAAAAAAAATAATTATGAGTGATATGGAATACAAAAATATACAGGAGCCCAAACCATCCTACAATCTTTAGACTGCAGAGACAAGATTTACTTTACAGTTTTCAAGATACTTAAAAATATTTTTATACATGTTATTTTTCTTCATATAATATGCATCTTCATAAAATACCTATTTCAGTCAGACTTATGTAATCATAGTGTTTTTAAAAAACAGATTTTTAAAAATGCCTTGTATTACAAAATATATATTACAATTCAGAGAATTAGCAGTATTATCATGTTTACCCATGACGTAAGCACTACAGATAATACCTGATATGCTTGCAAAATTAAGTTTTTAATTGTGCTGCTTAAACTGTAATGCCATTACATAAAATTATGATAAGTGTTTGCCTCATAACTATTTCAGAATGACAGATATAATCTGATGATTAATATATACCAATTTTAATACAGATTTGCATTTTTGTGCCATTGCACTGGAATGAGTCAGTTCTTTTGAATTATTCAAAATTACACAGCTACCAAAATAAAGTTAAATTGTAACTAAATGACATAAATTTTAAATTAATTTCCATACTATATCTGGCTCAGAGTAAGGGTATAAAATAACAAAATTATATTATTTTAAGTATATTTATCTGTTTTAAACTTCTGAGATTAAAAAAAAAAAAACACCTCCATTTCAATTTCTTTTTTTTCAAACAAGAAACAGAAGTTACTTGTGTAACAATTGGATGAAAATATTTAAGCAACTCTTTATTTACATCATGTTTTAATCTCATTGAAATTGGTAGGATTTAAATACATCCTTGTATATTTTACTGAGTATGAATGTCTCTTAGAGCATCCTAAAAGGCAAGCATACTTAAATACTTTGCTAAGCTACAGGCTATGAACTATATATGAAGCTGCTACCCCATAAAATTAATTTGGACTAAGTATTTAGAAAAGAAAACTACAATCGTTCTATTATGGAGATTTATGAATAACTGCTTAATTGTGCCTATGAAGATGACTGGGCTAGGGATGGTGCAAATGCAGGCAGATTATCTTAGATAATGAGGCCTGAAGCAGAGCGATGCCACTGCAGAATGCAGGTTGTGAGTCTACCTTATTTGCAACCAAAGTGTTCTCAAAATACACTGTTAACCTCCTTAGCCTGTAGGCTGCATAGCAGTCCATGCTGGCCATAGAGCACAGACTGTGCTCTGTGAATCCACCTAGATACAACACCATGATGATAAGGAGGAGAGAGGTTACAGCAGATCCTGCATCCGTTCCCCTCCCACTGGTGCATCTTTTGTACCAGTTTCTCGTACAATTCCCATCTTAAGTACTGCTGTAATTACAGGTTTAGCATACAAGACAAGGAGAAAAGGCAAAGGAAGGCAAGGCAAGAAGCAAACTTTAATGTAATGTTGAGTGCCTCATGACAAAAATGACTATGTCATTGATAGCAGCCATAATCACTGTTGTTATTAAAAACAATTCATTCAAGACAGACATCGTCATTCTAAAAACATATTAGAGAAACATACTAAAATTATTCCTGTCTGTAATGGGAAAGGATTCAGTGCATTTTTTCATTATTTTACACAGCTGGCCTTTTTGCACTGTTTAAAATCTGATTCATTCCTACTGAACTGTCTTTGCCACAAGACAACTGCATGCAATTTTGTGGCACCAAGGCAATAATTAATCACTTTTTCTGATTCATGCTATTTGGATTTCCCTTGATTCTCTCAGCTGATTTCCCTCAGAGAATGATTGTGTCTTATGAAAGTATTATAATAAAGGACTGGTTTGGGGATCTTATAAAAAAATCTCAATGCATACGGTGACAATAGGTTCATTCTCATTTTTCATTTTTCCTTAAATTCCTTACTTTAAATCTAAAGTAATACATAAAATGATCCACCTGCTCTGCTGCCTACCTCTGTAAGATTTTAAGAGTCTTCTCCTTACAAGGAAAAATAAGTATTTCTATAATTTTGTAAAGTAAAAATGTGCAATATACATGTTTTAATAAAAGTAAATATAGACTGTGATAGAAAGAAACAAAAAGATGTTATAAAGAATTTTTAAGCCACAGTGTCCTGATGTTAGTGACATACCTTTGGAATTAACTTCTTATCTGAGTGTATAAGCCAACTCCAATTAATCTATACATTTATATTTCTTTTTTCTTTCTAGAAAGCAGAGATTGCTGTTGCGCCTCTGACCATCACTTTGGTACGAGAAGAGGTCATTGATTTTTCTAAGCCTTTTATGAGTTTGGGGATATCCATTATGATCAAAAAGCCCCAGAAATCTAAACCAGGAGTGTTTTCCTTCTTGGACCCTTTGGCATATGAGATCTGGATGTGCATAGTCTTTGCCTACATTGGTGTCAGTGTGGTCCTGTTCCTAGTTAGCAGGTTTAGTCCGTATGAGTGGCACACAGAAGAACCAGAGGATGGGAAAGAAGGACCTAGTGACCAGCCTCCCAATGAGTTTGGCATATTCAACAGCCTCTGGTTTTCACTGGGTGCCTTTATGCAACAAGGATGTGATATTTCCCCAAGGTTTGTGTCAAATCTTTTTACATTTGCATTTTATCTTCAACACTGAAGTATAAAATCTTCCTTCATTAATATTCCTGACAGGGTTTTGAAGTTTATTCTTTAGGAAGCCTTTTCTTTGTCTTTTTCTTTTTTTTTCTCTCTCTTAATAGCTATGATAAGGGCAACAGAGAATCTGCTTTGCTTTTCAGTCATTACTATTATTTTACATGTAAAACTGTGCATAAACCATAAACAGGCCTAAGAGACATCAGGTACACACAGAGGCAATTCCACTGGGTTGAATTCAGAGGAACTGTGTTGTTACTAAATTAATTCCATTGTATTACAATTATGGAATGCACACTATTGTGCTGAATGTTTGCTTTGCGTGAATGAATGTCCCATTTCTGTTTCCTATCAAGTTCTACAGTGCTGCTTCCAGAATAATGCTTTCTGTGAAAGGGAGAATATTTGACCATCTCTTTCTGAGAAGCCACACTGTATTGTTCAGCCATGTCTTACAGAGTGGGTGGATCAGATGTAATATATGATACCAGTAGGGACATTCTCAACCTTTTAAGATCTTCTGAAACTTTAGTGTGCAGTAACTACAACTTCTTAATTAAACATTATGACCCAATCTTTCAAACCTGAATGCTTCATTTTAGCCATTTAGAGTTAGATTTTGAGAGTGTTCAGCACTGATCTAACTCCGGTATTATTAAAGTTAGCAATAAAATTGGTATTTTGGTTGTACATTATGCCTAAACAGACTTCTCATCAAATTACAGGTATTAAAAGGGAAAATATATCTTTTTACTTAACATAAATTTCTCCATTAACACAAAATGCTTGCTTCTTAAATGAGAAAATTGTGAAAGTTCAAATGACTGCAGTGGCTTGTAGAATAATTGATAAATTTGGATGACAGGAACATTTTAATACTAGAGCCAACATAATCCACGTGCAAAGCATTTTGTATTGTGGGTTGTTTTTTTTTTTCCCCTCCAAGAGGAAACAGAGAAAGCTACTGATTTGCAGCTACCATGCTTTACTTTTGTCTCAAAAAAAACCCAAAAATATCTATCCAGGTTTTTTTGAAAATTGTTTGCTATGTTAGGAATTTCCTGAAATAATAACAACACTGAGACTGAGATTGATGTTAAAGAGAATTCAAACTTCTGTATGTGTGTGATACATATTAATAGAGTGGACTCTATACTATAGACATTAACATTCAAGAGAAAGCATTTATTAGTATTTAAAATTCAACTACTCTCACTCTCATTGACTCTTACTTAATGTAATTACTTAATATGTGTTCAGCAATAACAATACCTTCTTTTTTTCTATCTCTTTGTGGCTTAAGAGACAGGAAAATATGCATTATCTTATTCATGTTTAGATCCCTCTCAGGTCGCATCGTTGGAGGTGTCTGGTGGTTCTTCACACTCATCATTATTTCATCCTATACTGCTAACCTCGCTGCTTTCTTGACTGTTGAGCGAATGGTCTCGCCCATAGAAAGTGCAGAAGATCTTGCCAAACAAACTGAAATTGCTTATGGGACACTGGACTCAGGGTCAACCAAAGAGTTCTTCAGAGTAAGTTGTCATGTCCATTAGAGCAGCTCTGCCTTCCAACTGCTCTCATACAATACTTTGAAGTGTTAAATAATGTTACTTTGCAATTATATGTAATATATTTTGTAACTCCTGAAATACTTTAGTTATGTTTTTACCCCCACACACCATTTGTTGAGGTTCTCAGTTATATTAATTTGTGGAAAGCTTATTGATCCTGTCATACTGGGCAAAAGAGATGCCCCAAGGGATGCTGAAGTCATTAATAATTAAAGCAGCATTGGATTATTGATTCATCTGAAGCTACAGTACTGAAATGTTGTGCAGCTTTGAAAGACTATGATGATAAAATGGAGTCTTGCAGGTTTTGTGGTTTTGTTTCTGCTTATGGATTTGGCTGTGTCCATTTTGCTTTAGGGTCTGGTATGGGGGGCAGTAAATGCATTTTTTTAATATCCTGACTTTCGGACAAATAATAAAGACTAAATATATCTCAGGGGTGGAGGATTAGGAAAGAGCCTAAGTAGCCATTCATATGTCTGTGCTGTCTGTATTGATTACTTCATTTTCATTTGCTTTCCTGTGTTAGTGTGGTTGGTATGTAATCCTCATCGTCTGCCAGATGGAAAACAGGGAGCCTGGACAGCACAAGGAGTGCATAATAAACAGTCCCTCCTGCTTTATTTCATGTCTCTGGCAGATGGAAGTTAAGCCTAGCTGACTGAACATGTGTGAGTTTAGTGTTTGAACATGGCTTTGAATAAACACTGAGCCAATAATCCTTCCCTGGAAATCACACAGTTTAGGAGCATTATTTATCTGAAAGGTGCAGTTTAGCGCATTTTTAGAAGAAAGGAAGATGGAGTGATAATTTCTTCTTACTGTCTGATTGGAAGGGACCATTCTGTGTTAGGTACTGCCATACTCTTTGACTGTTTTCAGCTTGGCTAAATTGAACTCAGCGAATCACTAAAAAAATTGCAGATGGGATTGTGAACTATAGACAGTATCAATTCAAGGGCAGCTGCTAAGTGACCTCCAAAAGGTCTGTACTGAAATAAACTTTTTATTGGAAGAACTTGCAGTTCTTTTCTATAAGATGTAAAAAGAGAATTCCTTATAAGATAAAAATGGCACTTAACCAACATGCAGTGGTTGAGCCTTCACGTAGTGAAGCAGTCCAAGGAGTTTAGTCTAAGCTTGTTTTCTAAATTTCTTCTGTAGACACTGGAGAAAGAAAAGTACTCCTGTGCATCCTGCACAGGACAAGTGTGTTGTGTTGAAAGAACTTGCTCTTTAAAGTATCTTCCCCTTTGCATCAACTCTAGAGGGAGATGGCTAAGGGTCCTTTGTAACTGATTTTTCAGTGGATACAGTTCAGTGACAGGTTTCTAACCACACTTAGCCAGGGTGTTGGTATACACCTAAATATGACACTAAAGATGCTCTCCGGGAGCTTTATTTTTACCCCAAGTGGCAGAAACTTAGCTTGTGCCCCCTGAAAGCCCTGATTTCACACCAGAGGTCTACAAAAATGGCAACATTATGACACAGAAGTCTTATCTAAGAACTGAAATATTTTGATCCTGACATGGCCAGATTTCCTACTTTCTTGAAGAGTATAATCCCTAATCAGTACTGATTATTTATATTCATCTATGCTTAATCCGGAGTTGCTTCATTAGGTTAGTTTATGTAAAGTTAGGTATTTAATTCGGGAATTTCAGTTTCGGTCCATCGCAAGCTGAAGGGGTAACCACAATATGTATGTATGAATAGTTATTTTGACTAGAATGAAGCCATGATGATAGTTAAAAAGATGGTGCTGAGCACTAGACAGATTTAATTAACTGTGGATTTATTAACTTGATGCATTTTTAAGAGTATCCAGTGCTTACAATCTTTTTAGTTGTAGGTTACATTAATCCCCAAGGAAACAGTAAATAATGAAGCAATGGGTTTGTTTTCTTAAGACTTTCAAAACACTTTACAAGTCATTGTTTGTAATGAGGTCAGGTCTTTTGACATAAAAGGAGTCTTGGCCACAAAAATTTCATTTCTTTTAAATCATCGTGTAAACACATACTTTTTTCTTTGAGTCAGTATTTCACACAAGATCTCTCCTTAAAGACGAGATTCTTTGTCCATCTATAATGGCAGCCATTCTTTCACTTTAATCTTAAAGGGTTGAGAGAAAAAAAGATGGAAAATCAATGTTCTCATCATATGTTTTCCCTTATTTCAAAATACAAAAGGAAACATTAAATGTTTCATGTGCAAAACTTGAATCTTTATATGTTTAGACTATCTTGATCACTTTTTAAAAAATGTTGCAATTGAGGCCCTGTTGCCAAATTATTTCTAATCTCTGAAACACTATTGTGATTGTTAATGATATTGTGTGCACTATTTCTAAAATATATTTCATAAACCAGGGACAAAGATAAAATTTCACTGACGGACAATTATTTGCACACTGCTTGCATAATACATAAATTTAGACCTAGCCTGAAACAACTTGTTTGCAAAGTCTAACAGTTTGTGTGCTTGAAAGCAAACATCATCACATCTGGGATTAGAGTCATGTATAACTTTTCTGTCAGAAATTACTATCTGGCTGAAGATGAGCCTTCAGGACATTTTCTCATAATTTAATCATTTATGATCAAAGTGTCAGAAACTCTGAACAGCTCTTCAGTCTGCTTTGATTTTGTGTTGAAAACACAAAAGGGAAAAGTCATTTTGAAGCCAAAATAAAGAAAAAGAAGACTTTGATACTCTTATCTATTTACTCTTATTTCCTGGTTTGGACACAATGAGAGTTACATTTTCCAAGCATCTTGCTCAAGAGGGAATGAACTTAGTTCGAGCAGTTCTACTCAGAAAATTATCCTAACTGAAAATCATCCTAGCTTAGCTGACTGCAGGAGAAAGCTGCAATGTTTCCTTGTATGATAATAAGGAATATCTGTTGGTTTGTCCTCGATTTTCACACTCAGTTGACATGTGGAAATTGAATATTAACAAATGAAAGTTTGGAAGAAGAAAATGTTCTTACAGAGCAGATGCTTTGTTAGACTTTGCATAATTTTTTTTGTGTCTTAATGGCCAAAGGAAAACTAGATCCTAAAAAAAATATATATATATAAATGCAACCTTTTTCAATTACTTTAGGTCATTGGTTCATCTTACTAGTAGTGCTATTTTATGTGTTGCGTGGTTTTAGTTTTGAAGGAATGTGACCTATTCCATGTTTACTTTATAAGGTATTTGATGATAGTGATGTTAAGACAGAAGAAATGATTGGGAAGACAAGTAAATGTCCTTGGAATGATGGCTGATTCATTTCTGCTCTCTTCTTTCTTTCTGTAAATTTAAATCCATGAAATTACATCAACACAAAGCAAAAAGAATACATGAGTGACTTAGCTTACACTCTGCTCTCAGTCACTATTATGTAAATAAAAAGTAGCTGTGACTACAGTGGCAAGAGAGGGTTACAAGGCAGCAGGTGATTATGGACATCATAGCTGTTGTTAATTTAGACTTTATTATCTTTGACAGAAAAATGAAGTGATGCATATAGACAAACTAAAAAATACAAGGATAATTTATGATTTTCTGCTACTTGGTAATTTTATTGAATGTTTCTGGTTAAATGCCACTTACTTTCAAGTTGAACCTACCTCCCTAAGAAATTACTTTCTAAGTAATAGTAAAATCATTCAGCAATTGTTAAAAATAAGAACTTCAGGGAAATTGCTCTTACCTATACAAAGGCTCACTTGCCAGCTTCTTAAAGCCATTTATTTATCTGATACTTAGATTACAGGATTTAACATGTATGTAAATATTCTAAGCCCCTTTGTTTTGGGCCTTTATAATAATCAATATTTTCCTGGAGTGATCAGCACAGTGTAGGAATGGGCTCATAGACCAAATCTTGCTTAGCAAAAAACTCCAGTTACTCAAATAAGAGGTGACTTGAGCACTGAGTTAAAAAGTCCTTTTTGCAGCAGGCATTAGAGAAGACATGTGCCATCTGGTATTAAATAAAAACACTGTATAGTGTTCAGCTGACGCACTGCTGGTTTGCACGTATGTATTCCTGTTGCTGGAGGAAGCAAAGGAGTTCTTGAGTGAATATAAAGAGCATGAAAAGCTTCTCAACCTGACAGCATTTCCTTCCTTCCTCCCTTCCAATGAAAAATCTTTTTTGTTGTTGTTATTTGGTGGTTTGGGTTTTTTTTGTTAGTTGATGGTGTGTGGGGTTTTGTTTGTTTGGTTTGGGTTTGGTTTGGGTTTGTTTTGTTGTTCAGTTTTGTTGTTACTTGAGTCCTTAATGTGCTCTAAGCCATAAATTCTTGCATATTCTCCGAGCAAATACATTTCTTCTTAATTATTGTCACGATCAGTGTATTTAAAATATATCCACTGATACTGAGTATTTAAAAACATACCTAATACATCTCTTAGACAAAAGCTTAGGAGATTTTGTTTCTTTTCATAGTCCAGTTTTCTCTTTCCATCTTTTGTTGTGAACTGTTTCTTGAAATGTGCAAGTTTTGTGAATATGAATTGATTGAATTCTGGACTCTGAATTGTTAAAGTAGAAATCCTACTTAAGCTGTTGTGGTTCTGATGGTGTAAGAAGTGGGTGTTAGAGCTGAGAAATGCTTCAAGATTTAGCTCAGTATTTATGGGGAGATCACTTTTTCTCTTTCCCATAAAGGTTTATAAACAGTATCTATTTCAGGTATTATTCCCTAAAACTTTCAACACTTTGTGTGAACTACCTCAGTCTAACAGTAAATTCAGGTTTTAGCTTTGCAGTTATTTTATTGTGACTAATAGAGGTTAACTGGACCTAAAAATAATATCTGATTTTATAATATTGCTATTTTTATTTCTTGTTTCTTTTAAAATAATCATGGAATTCAAAGAAAATCCTTATCCAGGTATGATTTTCCCAATGCCAGTTGTCTGAAAAGTTAAATATTATTTTTATCTTGAACAGTGCCATTCTGAAATGTTGCAGTATTCTTTACTTCTAACTCCTTTTTAATTTTCTCCAGAGATCAAAAATAGCAGTGTATGAAAAGATGTGGACCTACATGAAATCAGCTGAGCCATCAGTATTCACTAGGACTACTGCAGAGGGAGTAGCTCGTGTCCGCAAATCCAAGGGCAAGTTTGCCTTCCTGCTGGAGTCCACCATGAACGAATACATTGAGCAACGAAAGCCATGTGACACCATGAAAGTGGGAGGAAATCTGGATTCGAAAGGATATGGCGTAGCCACACCGAAGGGTTCTCCATTAAGGTGGGTGGAATAGTATAACAATATAAAATGTGTTGTTATAGTATTCCACCTTCCCTGATGTCCCTGATATAGCTCTTTTTGTTTTGTGTGTGAACATGGTATGTTATTTTTCTTTTCTTCCATTTCATATTTTTTTGATCAACAAAGGTAACCATTTCTAATTGCAATATGGATTTAGCAGCTGTAGTTGGCATATCTTTCAAGGCCATATAAAAACCAAACTGGTTGAACACTAGCTACTTGAAGTCAGGCTCAATAAAATTAACATCACCTATTCTGTTCCATCAGCTTTTTTCACCAAATTCAACCCTTTAGAGCAGTATTATGCCTACATTATCTGCATCAGTTTCTGCATCAATAATATGCCTACATTTTATGTTTTGTTTATCGAGCTTGGCTACTAATTTCTGAGTAAGAAGGTGCTTGGAACACCTTTTTTGCAATGTCATCACCTGGAGGCAATTAGTCCTTCATTAAAGCAACTTCATTAAAGCACTTTTCTGTTAAAGCATCTTCTTAGTTAGAAAAAAAAAAAAAGTTAGTGTTTCCAGCATTATGCATTTCAGTACTGCCTTCAAACTCACCAGTATTTTGTTTATCATGGTATCAGATGCATTCTGTCAAGTAGGAGAATTTTTGATTCACAAAACATAATTTGCTTTTCATTCAAATTGGCAGGAAAACAGAAGTACTAGTTCTGTGTTTAAAATAGTATTTACCACTGTGTTGTCTTTAATACTGAAGGCAAACAAAACTTGCCTTTTTCCTCTGGTAGACTTGACAATTTTCTTGAAAGCAAAAGAGCAGCTAGCACATTGAGGGAGTGTGGCCTGTGGACTCTTACAGCGATAGGGCACAGGCGGGTACAGGACAGGGAATGGCCCTTGAAGCAAACAGCACCCAGCTTCTCAAATTCATGCTCATACTAAGGGATTACAACAGGCTCTGATGAAATAGATTCACAAAGAAGATGAAGTGAGTTGAAGGGAGGAGTTGTAACTGCAGACGGAGGCATAGTCATGTGCAGGAAATAACTAAGGAGGTACCTCTCTACATCTGTCACCACGGAGGAGACATCATTACCACTATGCATATAACTCGTCCGACTCTGAATTCACCAGTTTAACCTGTTCATAATACCACAAACTTCAATAGCTTCACTTCACTCACTGCTAACTAAAGTAGTAAGAGAGGATAAGGAGGTGTGAGAGAGAAAAAGACAACAATAAAAATATTAATTATGAAGAAAAACATATCCATAACTCATGGGGTTGTTAAAGGTAGAAGTCAGGAGATAATAGGAGAAGCTGATCTATTATTTGGATATATTTTGAAAGCACTTATTTTTTATTTTCTACTGATATATTACTATCTCCTCCTCGGTGTTTCAGATAACCTAGAAGTTGTAGATAGCACTGCAGTTCAGTGGAGCTGTTTTCCTGTGTTAGGGAAATGCCCATTTTTGACACAGTCATGTGTTACTGTGCCAAAGCTAGGGCAAGCTTTTAGGAATCACTTTAGCTGCTGTCATATATATCCTATAGCTGCTGTCATATTTGTCATATAGAGTAAAAAGCAGTGGGCTGTTTACTCTAAGCATCTTTATGGTGCTCTATAGTCCCTCTCACCTTTTTCTGCAGAGTATCCAACACCAACAAGAGACATCCTGTCATAATGAGCACTAGTAGCCAGTGGAATTTGGGTTGTGTCAAATTTGGCTTATTTCAGGTTTATTTAGTTGGCTAGATAAAAATATCTAGGAGTAATGGGGGTGAGACATAAAGCAATTAAAAGGAAGAGGACCTAGGAAGCCAGTTTAATAAGAACAGAGAGGAAGAGCATGACCATGATTGTAAGGATCAAGAGTGAAAACCTGATTCTATCCCAGACAAAGACCAAAGTCCCATGTGTTTCAGTGGTGCCACATTTTCATCTATCTGTGGGTTGGCAACTATCATTAGGGGTTTAGTTTTTCACATCCCACCTTCAAATGTGTTTCCAAATAGGGAAATAGGACAAATCCTACCCAACCTGAAAATTGGACCAAATCTTCTTTCAAGCTGTCTCGACTGGCTGTCCATGTCCATGCCTTTCCTGAGCCTTTCTTTCACATGTGCTAAGCTGCTTGTTCTCCTGCTGCACCCTATTCCCACTCCAGCCCCAGTGACTAACCTCAGGCAACACATCAGTGCTGCTTACCTATTAAAAACATTAAGTAACACACTTAATGTTCTAGACAAAAATGAAGAACAAGCAATACTTCATATTCGCACCACCTCTTCCGTATCTGTCTATGGAGAGTAGTGCTTACTGAAGAGGGGAAAAGCTTCCTACCCTTGTGCTTTTGAACAGAAAACATTCAGCTCTAAATTTTAACTGCATGCTTCAGTATTTTCTGAATTGTTTGAAATTGCAGAATATGCTGGGTTTGCTATTTTGACTGCATCCCACATGGTAGTGTTTCTGTTACTGATCAGATGACTTACGTAACTGCTGCCTGCACAGATAATTGCAAATATTGAACATGCAGTTTGAAATCCATGAAGGGCAGACTAGCTAAGCTTATTACATAAATTAGTCAAAAGACATAATTTGCTATGGGAGTTGTAAATTCCGTATTTTATTTAATAATCACAATTTTCTGTTTGAGTTATGTGTAGACCACAAATTACTTGATGTGGTTCACAAATAGTTGCAAGTAGCATATAAATGTTAAACATTCACACTCTATTGGGCTATTCAGGAATAGAGAAAAATTATCAATATTTTCAAATGAATTATTCATATAAAATTATTCATTAAACTCATTTAACTCCTATTTCACTATAGATATTGTAGTCTTAATCCTTCTCCTGCTTATAATGATTATAAATCAGGGTTTTTTCACTGAAAATGTAATAAAATCTGCATAAAATTGTTGTGAGTGTATGGAGAACCAGACCAGATATATTTTTACACATCTGACACTGACAGAAAGTGGGGTAATCTAAATCAGACTTATTCCTGCAACATAGGACTAGCGATGGTTTCCTGCCATCACATCACCAGGCGCATGTTCATTGCAGAGCACATATCCATCACTTTGCTCATGCAGATGAAATCCACTGGTCAGAGCGATCCAGGGACTGGTCTCTCTGTTGCTCATGACCCCACACATGAGCAGGGTAGTGGATTTTAATTTGAAACTCTTCCTTATTGGGTTCTATGCTACACTCCTGCAGTGTTCAACCAGTACTTATTGGCTAATTGGAATTATTTATTCTCCGTGCTGGTACAGTGTTGGTATTCATGCCTATCACTGGATGGAGGAGAATGGGAAATGCCTGATGTGTGGGTTTTTTATGCCCGTTGGGCAGTACCGTGTTACACATCATGTGTGTCTCCTTCCTTCCTTCCATTTCAGTGATACTCATTTCTGTATAATATTGTAAAAGACCAGCATATTTGAGAAGGATATGGAGTTGAGAGCAAAGGCTCTCATCACAGAAAATACCGAGTTTCTCTCATGGCACTATCCAGCTGTTCTTACTGTTTCCTCCTACCACGGTAGGTATCTATCCAAAACTACTGTGTAGTAATCAGTATGACTTAATGAGATTCTTCCTTCAAAGGTGGTGTTTTCAAAGGTGGTTAAGAGAGTGCTGCTTGTTTACTTAGCAAGACCTGTCTTTGTAAATGTGTTGTCATTAGAAGATGTTCTCATGGCCACACTTCTGGCCATTGTGGATCACCCCTGGCTTGTCTGCCTTGCCACTTGCAGTAGTCTGTGCTTCTGGAGGGCAACACCTGGAGATCTCATACTACACAAATCCTATGCCTTGCATGCCTCTGCTTTTCTGTTTTAGATATGTAGGCATCATAAGCAAGTTTGCATAGTGATGAACATGAAAGAGTTCTCTAACAGGTAATGAAAAAGGAAGTAGGGGCAATATGTCTTAAAGTTACACTAAAAGCTTTTTCTGTTTTTTATGACTTGAAGCTGTTTGATGCAAAGATGAATGACAAGTTGGTGTAAAAATGAGGAGCTGTTGTCATTTTTTCTGTGATTGTTTTAACTAAGGACATTTGGCTGTCCTGTCCTGCATCTGACAGTATGCAGCAGGGATGAGTGAAACTTGATCAGGTGTTGAGTGTCTGGTGGGACACACTGAGTCCGGTCAGCAGAGAGTGGCAGGATTTGATCTAACAAAATAAAAAACAATTGTTGTGGATAGATATGTGGTTGTATTTTAGAGACTGGTGATGGTTGTTCACCAGCCTGATGAAATCCAGATCTATATGAAGTTCCTGATATTGCAGTTATGGTTAATGTTTATAGGTAATGAATCTGGGATTCTATATTTCATCATTGAACTCTCTATTTTTTTTATGTAGTAAAGAAATGGCTCTGGTTTGACTTTAGAAGGACTTCTTTATGTTATGGAGAGGACGAGAAAAAAGTTCACATGGTGATATCTGCTGATTCTTTGCAGTATGACAGTTGATGACATGAACTGAATCTTTACGCTGACTAAGGTGCCAAATCTTATCCCTTTTTTGCTATGTTTATATTACGATGAGGTTGAATGAGGGAAGTGCATCAGTGAAGCAGTTTATGCAGATGTAATTTTCTGATCATTCTAGAAATTTATGAGAAGTGCAAAGTATAATGTGAATGAAGCTCTGGGGTTTAGGTTGAGTCTCTTGCAAGGGAGGAGGAGTGCCCTGGAGAGTGCTTAACTCCCACACTGTATTGATCCTCCTGGCTTATATAATTGTGCAGTACCCTATAAGTGAGCAGTCTGGGGTGAAGGAAACATTTTCTTGACTTAAAATGTGAGTTTATGTCAATAATGTAAAGATTTGTTATGAAGGGAGCCTTTGTGTGCATGGGCTTTACAAACTAGCATCTTGATCTCAGTGACTTTATCTAGTCCTTGTTTTCTTGAGGTAAATCTCTAGAATTTCCATTTCTTCAATACTTCATTTCAATGTGTTACTACAGCTGACAATGTTACATTTAAGAAATGTAGTGTTGAAGGAAAACTTATTTTGACAATGCATGCTTGTTCATACATGATCTTGGTGACTTATGTGGGATGGGATATTCCCTACTCTTTCTTTCTTTTTTTTTTTTTTGAGATGTTTTTCATTGATTTCAAACAGACTTGAGAAAGTACGGGTAAATATGATAGTATAATTTCTTCCAATGAGACCATTAAACATTTTTATCAAGTTCTGTCCTTGGATGTTTTTGGAGACCAGAGTTGTTTGTTATAAACTTAGTATAATATTCTGATCTATACCCAAATTCTCTTTTTACCCTGGTTTTGTAAATCAGTGAACTGGTAATTCACAACAATCTCTGTGAGAAAAGAATCAGAGTCATTACACAGTAGTCACCTATAAGGATAGAAAAAAATGTTTCCACCAAAACTTCTTGCATTCTCTGGTTTCTTAGGATATCTATAAAATTGGATTTGTGCTTATAAAAAATGGGCACAATATTCTCAAATTACCTCTGAGTAAGAGCAAAAGTAGGAAAACATGTTTGAATTAACAACCCAAATTTTGACTTGGAGTCAAAATTTATTTGCTAAAGACAACTTCTTCTTATAGCATATTTCAGAAGTTTTGTCCTGTAGAAATCCATGAATCTTTTCAAAACTAGACTTTTGAGTTTAAAATCTTCGTGTGAAAGTCTTGTTGTGTTATAAAGTAAGCATTTTCTTGGACCACTATACTGTCAGTTTTCAAAGTACTTCACAGATCTTTTATTTTTTAACTGATGTCATTGATGTATCCATTCTAGCTTTTTTTTTTACATTTCTTCTGCCAGAATGGCTGGTCTTGCCTATAATCGGTGTATTATCCATAGAGTCAATCACTTCAGCGAAGCAATGTGGGAGATAGAAACTGGTGTCCTTTGATGTAGAGAAGATTTAGAGATAACGGGTGCATAATGGAGATCTGAGGATAAAAATGAGTGATGTGAAATTACTGACTTCCACCTCAATTCTTTGAAAGCAAGGGTCAGTGGAGAAAACAAAAATCCCTGCATAGTTATGGGGCGTCCTGTTGCTGTTTACAAGAACAGTATTTTAGTCAGGAGTTTCACTTACCAAGACATTACAAGGTCATTTCTTTCTGTGATACAAATTGATTTGAAAGCTCAAATGTGATCTGTAACATTTTATGCATATTGTAAACATTATCCTGTTTGACTGATGGTGTAGATCATACTGTATGACTTTGCATAATATTCTTCCCTTCACTGCAGGCATAACAAGACTTGAATTGCCACCCCACTAACCATTCAGTGACAGACCTTATAGCCTGGATATTTCTCAAGCAGGTCAGATCCTTCAGAGCTTGTTGCATTTTCTGTCAACTAAAAATAACATTTACTATGTAAAAAGGCAGAGAGTGGGCCACTGCTTAACAAGGAATCTAAAAGTCAGGGGTCAAAAGCAGATCAGTGAAGAGAGACGCTGGCAATGAATGTTAGCAAGTTGTTCTTTCAGCTGAGCCTGGGAGGTGTACTTAGTTTCAGTTACCTATATTATTTCTGTCTAAAAACAGAATGCCTGTTTTAAAAAGTAACAATAAATCCTTGAGAACAAAAATCAGAAACCCACCTTGCTCTGCTCCCCAGTGATGCCTACTGAATTAATTTTAAAGGAATGCAATAAAAAAATAAAAATAAAAAAAAAAGAAGGAAAAATTTAATGATGGCTTATGAGCTCCATTGCAGATGTATGAGCAAATGTATTTAAGCAGAAGATTTTGCTTACATGTATTTAAGCAAATGTATTTAAGCAAAATCTTCTGCTTAGAGTTGTTTTGCCCTGTCTTGCAATTTTTACATACAAAGAAAGGAAATTGTACTAATCTTGACTTAAGTTACAAAATTGCAGTGAAGAGCATTGTTATTGAGAGTGTTTCTGATATTTTTATCTTTAGAAGCAAACAACTCATTAGTGGCCATGATACTGCATTCAGTGAAGTTTCTCTGTCCTGGTGGAAGAAAGAAAGAAAGAAAGAAAGAAAGAAAGAAAGAAAGAAAGAAAGAAAGAAAGAAAGAAAGAAAGAAAGAAAGAAAGAAAGAAAGAAAGAAAGAAAGAAAGAAAGAAAGAAAGAAAGAAAGAAACTTAGGAAAAAAAAGTTTTCACTTTCAGGAGGTTTTCACCTTCAGACTTGAGGGGGATTCAGGGATTCATAAGTGAGCAAATTTTTTCGTGTTCTGGAGGAGAGAAAAAGTCACAGGATTTTCTCTATTGCCTTTTCTGTTTTCCTACACTATGAATAACATTAGAAGCAAGTGATACAAGACAAAGCTCTTCTAAGAAGCCCATCTCCCATTCTGGTCACAGAGTCATATTCTGGTACCTCTTTGCTAATGTAATCCTGCTCCTTACTACAGGGAAAGTCACAGGATTTTGGTGAGAATAGTTGAGAAATTAGGTGCTTCTGAGAAAGAGTGAAAGGAGAGAGCATGGAAATAGCAATAAAAGTATTGCCTAGAAAGGTAATATTTTATGAAAACATTGCAATGGCAACAAGTATTTTTAAAATAACAGTATAGTAAGTTTTAAAAGTGAAATGACGTTAGCTTTGGTTCAAAATTAATGATGAGGCTTTTTTTTCCCTTTGTTTTAATTTTTTACAAGATATTTATACAAGAGCTTTGTCCTTCTGATACTAGTGATTACTAAAGGTGGAACTTCTGTGCTGTCATATAGAAACACTGCTTGGGCCAGTATGTGGTAGTCACCACCAGGACAAGTTTTATAAGAGGCTTGTTTGCTACAATCAGAAAGAAATCAAGTCATCCAAAAGAAGAAATTGCAGTTTGTTTGTGGTTGTTTTGGTTTTTTTTTTTTAAATATCAAATTTGTCCAAATAAAATTTGTCAGGCTGTTCACTTCTCTGTCAGGTATAAAGGGGGAATATATTTAACTATAAAGAATAACATTTGCTAAAACTATCAGTGAAGACCTAAATGTCTCAAAAATACTGATACTGTTGCCACGCATGCATCTGACTGACTTTCTGGATGTTTTCCAAGGTCTGATAAACATTAAACCCATGTGCCAGTGGGATACAAAAGGGTTATCATTGTTTCCAATCTATATATTCTCTGAGGAGCAAACTACTTCTAGGCATTTCAAAAATAAATTTATCCTGCCCTTTTCGCTGCCATTTCCCCCGTCCCTCATAAAGCACCTCAGCAGAGGGCAAGATGCAGCCCCATTATATTTTAACAATGCAACTCGTTATTATTTCTTTCTTTTCTTTCCATGACAACTCTCTGGCTGTTTAGGTGTCAATTCCCACAAAACTGCCAGGCTTCAGAATATGTATTCATTAAGCACACAAACAAGCTACCCTTTGAATTTGATGGTACAATTCCTGCCAAGTAAAAAGCCTATCCCACTAAGATAATAATTGTCCAGGTAAACCGTAGGTAGACTAAAGCAAGGGAGCAAGCCACTGAAAGCCATCTCAGCATCTCATAACAATACCTTCCTGTGGAATTGACATTTGGGGAACAAACAGCACCTGAAAAACAGTTTATGATTAATCTGTGTAGTTGCAAAACTGCCCACTTCCAATTCACAGTAAGTACTAGATGGACTTGAGAGGACACAAAATGGCCATTTAATCTTTATGCAACCTTGGTTCTTGTGTGAAATCCCAACCCAGAAGCAGGGAATAAAGTTTATTTCTCATGGTTTCTTTGAGCTGAGAACAGTATCTTAGACTGTCATACTGTGCAACAGAGTAGGTATTAGGGAGGGAATGAACATCCCAGAATGAGAGATGAAAAGATATTGCCAAATAAAATGCAAAAAAAAAGATTCAAGAATTTTAATATGTAATTTAAGCTACTCTGTGTCTTGGCTCAACATCTCTAAAATGCAGCTATTTCAAATATCATTAAGATGTTTGCAGGGTACTACAGTTCCAGATAAAAATGGCCGTATGTGCATCTCACTGAACAATACAAATTTAAAAGATTGTATAATTAAACGAGGACTTGTGGTCAATCAATAATTATTTCTCTGAACTGACTTTCTGCCTTGTGTGTGGTAGGAAGTAGATTCGAAACTGCTGCTCTTTTTCTCAACTATACCTAGATATCCTTTGCTCAAGTCTCTTATTTTTATAGCTAGAAGCCTTTCTCCCATTTCTCCTGCTTTCCTTCCTCAATTTCCCTTTCCAATTAAGTCACTGAGTAAGAGCTTAAATCAAATCTGAAAATTAATTTAACTCCTATTTAACAATATGTTTTAGCAAATCACATGACACTGAATAATGCTGCGTGCTCTTTTCTTGAGTGAGACTTTCTTTTAACAGCCTGTGGCAAGATTGGCAGTTTTCTATAACAGGGCAGTTTTCTATAACAGGGCAGTATTCCCTGCATTTTTATAAAGCCAAAAGTCAACTGGATGAAAGTCCAAGCCTGACCTGACACAGAGACCTATTTTATTGTTACACTTCAGCTATTTCTTTGTACTATAAAAGAACACATAAAAATAATAATCTGCCTCCAGGACGTAGGGAAGACAGAGGGGTTTTTTGTTTTGTTTTGTTTTTTCCTCTCTCACATGGGCAGGAATAGCATCTGTGTGCAGGAAGATCCAGAGCCCTTGCATCTTCTATTAGTAGCAGTGGGCTTGAATGAGGCCTGCAGGTGAGAGCAGCCCCAACATCTGGCAGCCCATCTGTTACCACCAGAATAGACTTTCTCTGTACATTATTACACATTAGTCTCATTCCAGTCTCTGGCTTATATGGTTCCATTTAGTGCTGCCAAAATTTGCAACTGTGCCTTAAGGAAGGCTTTTATATTTAGAATGGCTTCCTTGGTGTGGATGCAGACACCTGATTTTGCACACAGTACTGTGGAAATTACTTTTATTAGCATTTTACACTTTGTCATTTGCGTGGTTCAGGTCTGTTTTGGATATTAAATGTCTTGAGTCTACAGAAAAACTCATTGGACCTGGCTGGAAATCTGTGAGCTATTTCCTGCAGGTTGCCTTGACTTTTTCTGAATATGTCAAATCACCCAATTTTTCAGTGCCTAAATGCAGACTTCACTAGGCAATTTTTCATCTTTTACATTTTAATAAAAAAAATGGGTTTGAAGGTTTCCACAAAAGCAACAGAAAACAGTAAGGGCCGGGATGTAGGCTGATGATAATTTATTTGCTGATGTTAATTAAAAAGATGATGTCTTTCTGTGTGCAAAGCTGTGGGACCAGCCCACATTCAGATGCTCTGCACCAAGATCCCTCTCCTCAGATTTTAATCAGTATATGAGATTTTAATTATATTATATGCCTGCTAATGATATTTTTTTCATTTAAATCCACATGAACATTTGACAATTAGTCTATGAAAGTGTAGATGAAAGCGAACAGAAAGACATCACAATGTCTTGAGGATTTAGTAATTGTTTCCTATCACAGTTAAATAAGGAGGCTGCTACTTTTGGCATGTCTTTTAGATAGTGGGAAATTATCCAAGGCAATTTCCAATTAGAGTGCTTTTAGTTCATCCAATTTCTAGGCCAGAAGAGAAGATATTGTGGCATCAAATAAAATAATTGCAGACATTCGTACTGCATCTAGAATACCACATCCCTTTTTTTGACCTCCTAATTCAGGAAAAATATCAATAAATTGAAGGAATTTCAGTGGAAGTTAATGAAGATTGAGATGGATCTGGAGCATCTGCCCTGTGAGGCAGAGCTGGGCTTGTTCAGTCTGGAGTAGAGATGGCTTTGTGGGGACCTAACAACAGCTGCAGTGCCTATGGGGACATATGGAGCCAGGCTCTTCACAGCAGTATTAAGGCGGAGACGTAAGAGACAACAGGCATAAACTGAAACAGGAGTTCTGACTGGATGTAAGGAGGAGCATTTTCCACTGACTGCCTGAAGACAGTCTGACAATGACACTAGTTGACCAGAGGGATTGTGCAGTCTCCATCCTTGAAGGTTTTCTAACCATGACTGGATGAAGTCTTGAACAGCTTGGTCTGACCTGAGGGCAAACCCTTGTGTGATCAGGAAGTTGGACCAGACACTTTGTGAAATGCCTTCCATACTGCACTATTCTATGAGACTTTTGGAAGGATGGATATGAAAAGGACTTCTTCAGTTACAGAATCACAGAATTGTTGAGGCTGGAAAAGACCTCTGAGATCATCGAGTCCAGCCTATGACCTAACATCATGACATCAGCTAAATCATGCCACTATGTGCAGCATCCAATCTTTTCTTTAACACCTCCAGGGATGATGACTCCACCACCTCCCTGGGCAGTCCATTCCAGTGTTCTATCACCCTTTCTGTGAGGAAGTGCTTCCTAAGATCCAACCTATACCTCCCCTGGTGCAGCTTCAGGCCATGCCCTCTTGTCTTGTCACTGGTTGCCTGGAAGGAGAGCCCAGCCTCCAGCTGACTACAGCTTCCCTTCAGGTAGTTGTAGAGAGTGATGAGGTCCTCCCCCAAGTCTCCTCTTCTCCAGGCTGAACAACCCCAGCTCTCTCATCCTCTCCTTGTAAGACTTTCCCTCCAGTCCCTTCCCCAGCCTCGTCGCTCTCCTCTGGACCCGCTTCAGCACCTCAATATCCTTCTGGAAGTGAGGGGCCCAGAAGTGCACCCAGTACTCGAGGTGAGGCCTCACCAGGGCCGAGTACAGGGGCAGAATTACATCCCTCGACCTGTTGGCCAAGATACCATTGGCCTTCTGTGCCACCTGAGCACATTACTGGCTCATGTTCAGCCAGCTGTCAACCAGCAGTCCCAGGTCCCTCTCTGCCAGGCCGCTCTGCAGCCTCTCATCCCTCAGTCTATAGTAAACATGGGGTTATTGTGACAAAAATGCAGCACCCTGCACTTGGCCTTGTTGAATCTCATACCGTTGGCCACAGCCCATTGACACAGCCTGTCCAGGTCCCTCTGCAGCTTCTTCTTACCCTCCAGGGTATCGACACTGCTCCCCAACTTGATCTGATCTGAAAATTTACTTAACAGTAGACATGATCCCCTCATCTAGGTCATCAATAAAGATGTTGAATAGAACTGGGCCTAGTGCTGATCCCAAGGGGACACCACTGGTCACCAGACACCAACTGGATGCAGCACCATTCACAACCACTCTCTATGCCCAGTCATCCAGACAGTTTTTAACCCAGCAAAGGTGTACTTGTCCAATACATGGGCTGACAGCTTTTTCAGGAGGATGCTGTGGGAAACTGTGTCAAATGCTTTGCTGAAGTCTAGGTATTCCACATCCACAGCCTTCGCATTGTTTACCAGACAGGTCATAGAAGGAAATAAGACTGGTTAGGCAGGACCTTCCTTTCCTAAGCCCATGTTGTCTGGCCCTGATCCCCTGTTTTTCTTGTACATGCCAATTGATGGCACTCAGGATGATCACACTTAAGTCATCACATTCAATCTCCTGGAACTACAGGAGTATTTGGAGAATTGTAGGGGCTTATGGAGAGAGATGGTTTGTACATAGTCTGTCTTCTTCCCAACTTGTACAAAAGCTGTTCCTGACTGCTAGTCTTTAGTTATGATTTCTGTGAATCAACAGTCATTCAGATTATTCTCATCTAAATCTCATTCTTATTCTGGTAAAAAAAAAAATAAATACAGTGACAGTATCTGAACTCAGTGAAATGAGTGGCAGTGCTTTGTATCTCTGCTTTGCCAGAGTAAGGGGAGCCCTTAATTTCTTAAGTCTTATATGGGTGCTGGGTGACTGACAGCATGGACTTTTGTGGAACCTCTAAGAGGGGTTGAGGTCAAAAAGTAGAAGAGTTTTTTGTTATGAGAATCAGACAACCAAGATGGCTGTCTCTCACTTTTGGCAAGGTATGCGGAAAAATTAAGTTAAAGGCTGAGGTGAGTGAATATTCACTTAAGTTTGGTCTTAGCATGTCTCTAGGAAGAGATTTCCATTAGGAGTCCAGAAGGATAAATTCTCTATGAACATTTGCGTGAAAAAGCCCAAAGATTTCTGAGCAGCAATGAAGTGTGGTTGACTGACATCATGTCATACTCATGAGCTTAATTACGATCCTGCCTCGATTTCCTGGGGGTGTTGGAGGAGGTCAGTTCACTTTCTTTTTTCAGTTTCACCTTTGCACGTTGAGGGTAATGACAATTACCTGTTAGTCTCGGAGAGAGTAAGAAGATTAATAGTATAGTGTTTATTGTGCTGTGAACATTTAAAGTCCTACTTCTGATGTTCATATAATTATTTCATATCCATGGAGGTGTGTGCCTCAGAACAAACCCGACAGTATATTTCTCAGTGTCTTTGTTCAAATTGTTTTGGAGACAAAACAATAAGGAAAAATGTGACTTTAACTGACGGTTGCTTGAACAGTTTATGGTCTCTGACAACATATTGTTCTGTTCACTTTAGAAAGTGATATCAGAAATTTCCATCACCAGTGAATCCTACTCTCTCTGGCCTTCTTGATTAAAAGTAGTATGTGGGCATGTGTTCAGGAGAACAGCAATTACATTAGTTGGATCTCCATATCTACTGCAGACATTTATTATTAATTTCCGTACCTTGTTTTCTCTATAGCCTTGCTGGTTGTATTTGAAACATTACAAGCATGAGTGTTACTGTATTGATGTGACTGTGCTGAGTCTGACTGGTAAGAGTGATGGTGTTTTTGCATTTGCTGCTGTGTACATAGCTGTACCGATGATGGCAACATTATATATCTGGTTGTCAGAGGGATTGGATTGCCCTTGTCTGATAATTTCACCTGATCTTGGACTTGAAGTTCAGATGGCTTCAGGGTATTTTAATTATCAGCACGTTGGCTATTGGACTGACCATCTCATCTGATTGCTGGCACCATTTGTGTTTGTCTCAGCCTATCAGATCTTCCTCATTAACTTCTGTGATAATATTCAGACAGAAAGTCCTAGGAACTCTTCCAGCTAATCCCCATTTTGGCTGCTGACCAAATAAGGCTTTATATGACACAACAGTAATAGCTTCATTTGTATGGTATTGATCTGCTATTAGGCAAAACACAGGCCAGCATTTCACTAAGGCTCAAGTTATGCAGTATTATTTATTGTTCGCATTGTGGTTCCAGCTGGAGTTCCCACCTGGGGAATGGACCCCCATTTTTTTTTCCTCAATCTCTGCTTCTAATTAAAACAATGAACTTCAAAGTGCTTGCATTATAATTAAACCAAAGCTTAAGAAACTATCTCTTAATGGGAATCTTTCCATTTATTGCCTTCTTTCTGATTCTTCTTTATGAAAAACATCAGTATGGAGTCACAGAGAAGCCCATAATGTGACAGAATTCTCTCATGCCTCTCTCAGTCTAAGTTTAGATTCAATAGCAGTGTATCAGCTGTGAAGATCTTTTGAAGCAGTCTGTTTCTGGCAACAGTAAAAATCAAGCATCTATCCCAATTTCTCAGTGTTGCAAATGGCTTTTGACATGGTAACCATGTTACTATTAATAGCTTCATGGACATTGATGTCAGTTAATGAATGCCCTCAGAAGCAAACTGCCTATAGCTTTCGCATGTGGAGCTGCTTTCCTTACTAGAAAAAAAAAAAAAAAGATAAGCAGACTCATTCTATTACAGCACTTTCAGTACCATGGACTATGCTGATGGTATCTGGCTTTGCAGTCATTTCAAGCTTCATTCTCATTAAGGTGAAATTGGGATTTAATGTCTGAAAATTCTCACCAGACAGGCCAAAAAATTGGTGCTCACTGGCAACAGCACCTAAAATAGTGGGTTTTTTTCAAAAAGAAACTTTTTTATAGCTTAAATCTATCCTCTTAATTCAGAATCATCACCCCTTGTCATATCACAACAGGCCCTGATAAAACGTCTGTCCTCATCTTTCCTGTAGGCTCCCTTTAAGTACTGAAAAGTTGCAATAAGATCTTCCCAGAGCCTTCTCTTCTTGAGGCTGAATATCGAGGCTGAATAACCCCAACTGTCTCATCCCTTCCTCATAGGAGAGGCGTTCTAGCCCTCTGATCATTTCTGTGGCCCTTCTCTGGACCTGCTCCAACAGGTTCACGTCCTTCGTGTGATGAGGACTCCAGAGCTGGATGCAGTATTCCAAGTGAAGTCTCACCAGAGCAAAGTAGAGGGGCAGAATCTCCTCTCTCAACCTGCTGTCGACACTCCTTTTGATAATTTTTTCCTAGCTCATTCTGTGTGAAAAAAACTCTCTAGTATTCTGAAGCATAAACCTAAAATGCCTTACAAATATGACTAAGATATTATGTAAAAGAAAATTTCAATCTACTGGCCAACATCAGTAATGATGAATAATACTTTCAATCCCATTAATATCAAGTCATCCACGGGGAAAAACATTTCTGCAGACAGTAAATTCCACTGTTTGGATTTTCTTGCAGACAGGGTGATGTAGGGAGTCTAAATAACATGTGCCTGGGTGATAGAATGTCATTTAAAGAGACCTGTGCTAATGCAGTAGGAGAGGAGAGGGGCAGCATAACATGTAGAACTTCACTTCACCAGTGCTTACCACTCCCTGTCTTTCAGCAGTGCTAATCCAACATTGATGGAATCTCTGAGTTGTGCTGAACCACATTCTGTGCCCTGCCCTGAAATCCCTACCTGTCTGTGCCAATGCTATAATTTTCTCTCAATTAATGGCCTCTAAATTTAGGAGTTACTGGTGAAACAGCAGCCAAACACCCTGAGAAAAAAACATGAGTTGAGATCTGTTCACCTAAGATGTAAAAAGGCAAAAAACTTCCTGCCAGCATTGCCAGAGGTGAATGTTACCCCATCTGAAAGCATTAAGTATTCTGGGGCATGATTTAAAAATTTTCATTTTGCACATTTAAAATGTAATATTATTACAAGTGCTTTCAGCAATATCAGCTGTATAAAAAACATAAGCAGTTTAGGATTTCTAATGTTTCTGAGGTGAGAGAGTGTTTCAGGGCAGACAGCAGTGGGCTAAGCTTAGCTTCAGAGCAATTCGTGCAGTGTGGAGATTGTTACCCTGGTGCTCAGGCACTTGAAAAATCCCACTCCAGCCTTTAAATCATATGTTTTGAGTTTCAGGTGTTGGACTGCAGCAGCCCATTCACATACTCCTGCTGATGCTTCAATCGGCAAGAAAAATTGTACTTTGAAAAGTGTTACTGCTCAATGAGAACAGAACTAGGTAGTTGTTAGTGAAAATTAAAATGGCTCAGAGTTGGGAGAAACTAGTGTTTCTGCTGCTACTAAAGACTATATAATGAACTAATAAGAATGGTTACTCTAAGGACAGTTTTAAGACTTTTCTACTTACAGCAAAGCTTTGTATGAAGCAGGGAGACAAGCTGAGTTGCCTTCCCAGCTCAACTGCTGTTGTTTTTAGAAAAGCAAAATATATATTTAATTGCTTGTGACAAGAAGTGTTTGCATACTGTAATTGGAATATCTTGCTGCAAAAACAGCTTTCAATTTATATAAATATTTTAAACTACAGTCATCAGACCTCTGGCGGCTGTAAATTGTCAGAACTTCTTTCAATTCAAAGTAGCTATCGCAATTTTTAGCAGCAGTAGGTCTCCATTAATTGGACCTCCTGCTGATCCTCAGGGTGTCAGTTTGGCTCATATTTGTTTACAAAGCTCAGTTCAAGTCACTAAGCTGCGTACTTAGGACATGCATAGAAACTGTAAATACTCAGTGCCCCTGGAAATTAAACATATTATTTCGATGCCTAAATGAAGAGCATTGTTTTAATTAGCCACAACTAAAAAGTATTTGAGTGCTGCTTCAAAGTTCTCATCTCTAAACAAAGAATAACAAAATGCATACACTGTGTAAAGATGTTTTAATTCACAGTGTTTGTACAATATTTTGAGATACTGCTCTGAAAGAGATATTTTAAATGCAATTGGACAGGGGACTTATAAATAACATTTAGAATCATAGAAATGTCTGGGTTGGAAGGGACCTCCAGAGGTCATCCAGTCCAACCGCCCTACTGAGAGCAGGGACATCCTCAACCAGAGCAGGTTATTCAGAGCTGTCAAGCCCCACCTTGAATGTCTCCAGGGGTGGGACCTCAACTACCTCCCTGGGCAACCTGTTCCAGTGCTCCACCACTCTCGTGGTCAAGAATTTTCTCCTTATTTCTAATCTAAATCCACTCCCTTCTAATTTAAAAGCACCGCCCCCCATCCTTTCACTCCAGGCCTTTGTAAACAGGCCCTCTCCAGTCTGTTTATAAGGTCCCTTCAGGTACTGGAAAGTCACTATTAGGTCTCCCCTGAGCCTTCTCTTCTCCAGGATGGACAATCCCAGCTCTGTCAGCCTGTCCTCGTAGCAGAGGTGCTCCAGCCCCCTGATCATCCTTGTGGCCCTCCTCTGGATCCGCTCCATCAGGTCCATGTCCTTCCTGGGCTGAGGGCTCCAGAGCTGGATGCAGTATTCCAGGTGAGGTCTGACCAGAGCAGAGTAGAGCAGCAGAATCACCTCTCTTCATCTGCTGGCCACACTGCTTTTGATGCAGCCCAGGATGCGATTGGCCTTCTGGGCTGCAAGCACACACTGGCTGCTCATGTCCAGGTTCTGGTCTACCAGCACCCCCAAGTCCTTTTCTGCAGGGCTGCTCTCTATCACCTCCTCCCCCAGCCTGTATTGATAGTGGGGATTGTTCTGGCCCAGGTGCAGGACCCTGCACTTACTCTTGTTGAACCTCATAAGGTTCACCTGAGCCCACCTCTCCAGCTTGTCCAAGTCCCTCTGGTTGATATCTCATCCCTCTGGGAGGACAGGATTTATACCTTATAAATTTATAAGATATATGTCTTATAAATACCATTTATAATTGGTAATAGGTTCTAATGCAGCACACAGCCTGCCCATAGCTTTTTTGCAGGACTTCTTGCTTCCTACAGGTTAAGTCAGTTCTTCAGCGGTATGTAGATTTTTCAAGAAGGAATTGAAGATGTACCCACTGCCCTGGTGGATTCTCTGTGGGGACTGAGCACTCATCTGAGATGTCTGAACACATCCTTTCTCTTATAAGCATGTATTTAGAAATGGAAGTGTGTAGCAGAAAAGCCTGAGGGACCCACTACAGAAGATACAGTATTGTTGTGAAGATTCACAATTTGAATAATAGTAGTTCTTGATTTAATATAAAATCTGGGCAAGCTATCAGTGCAAGTGCCAGGGCCTCTATTTTCTTTAAACTATAAGCTACATGTGAAAATGTCTCAATAAGTACTGTGATTCAGGATTGGAATACTTTTTTTTTCATACAAATAGCATTGCAGCATGCAAGTCTTTATAAATCCTAGTACAAAAATTAGTCCTATAAATTTCTGAATGCATTAAAAAAACATTATTTCAAAGTTGGCCCTTTGTCATTAAAATTTTGGTTGTTTTTCTTATAAACATGCTTTTGCATTAGCTCACTTTTAATATTTGCATTATTGATCCTTCAAGCCTTCTGAGTATAGAACGATGTAAGCTTTGGCTCCATCTTCCTCATTAATGGAGTTCTTGTTACATTCCTAATTTATTGAACATTCAGCCGGTGCCATGCAGCTTTATACTTAATTTCTTTGGATGAATTGTCAAACACCCTTAAACTGTGCTGCATTTGTGTTGTGTTACAATCTACCATCAGCACTTTTCAAAATACGGTTAAAATAAATAGCTCAGAAGACGGGCAGGTTTAATGTTTTGCTTGGTAAGGTTGAATTTAATTTTTCCCAATTAAAATCACTTGCACAGATGATATGAAAAAGCTGTAAATATGTCCCCACTTGCATTTCACTAAATATGTCTGAGGCAGATCCTCAGCTGCATCCAGGAAGCACTATGTTGTGCAACAAGGAGCAGTTGGCAGGCAGATGTGGCCTCCTCTTTCCAAGCCACCTGGGCTGGGTACAGATTAGGTCATGAGAGAGTAACTGTGATCCCCACTTCTTTCCAGGCAATACTCGGATAGGTGTACATATATAAAAAACTTACATGGCAATGTTGTAATGGGGTTTTTTATTTGTTTGTTTGTTTTTTTTAATATTTTACCAGATGATTCATACCTTGCATATGTCTTATTTGTGGTTCTTTGATCATTTAACATTCACATACTCTGTTCAAAGTTTGATATACATTCAGAGAACCTCAGGTTAAACAGAGGTGGCATCCCTCTGCATGATGTGAAGTCTAAGTGACTGAGCAATTTCTGAGGCTTTCTGAGTATTTACTTGTGGGAAGGATTTGTGAAAAGCCTTTTGAGGGTCAGGGTCTCTGCTTCTGCCTCAGTAATTGGAGTAGTGGCATCAGCGGTTCTAGGACGATAATGCTGTGCAATACAGCTGCAGTTTAAAGAAAGCTGTCTCCGTGTACATGGAGTCTTTCTAGTCAGTCACATTATTTTTGCACATCCTGCTTGTTCATTATTTCAAGTGAACAACATCGCCAGTGCTAAGCAGTGAAACAACAGTGCCGCCGTCTGTAAAGATAACAGAAGAATTTCAACGAGAATCTGCCCAAGATTCAGGGAAGTATTTTGCTATCTAACATGCCAGTTACACAGAATTTGTGAGATTAAGTTCAGGAAAGGGATTCAGGAAAATGTCAAAGCTGTTTAAATAGCTTTAAGTTTTCCTTGCAAAATTCTACTAAGATTGTTATTAAATGCTCCCAACAGAAATCCTGTCTCTGTTCCAATAGGTACTTAGGGATCTGTCTGTGCCTTTATGCCATTTAATATTCAAAAACAGGTGTTCTGAGACTTGACTTCATGGAGGAGGTCTCCTTTGCTATGTGTGCTCAGGCCAAGGCTGAGTCCTCTGAACTGCATTCATGAATGGTGCTGAGCAGTGTGGACAGATGGTTCTTTCCACCCTCTCATGAACCACTCATGAACCTCTCATGCATCCAGAGGGTTTGGGAGATGAAAAACTTAAACAAAAAGCAGCTGTAGCTGAGACTGTGGTTTGTGTCTAATCATACTGGAGAGAGCCTTTTCTACCTGTTGCATGTTTTCAAGCTCTGGGCATTAGGCTGTTGAAAGCAGGCTTGATTTTACCATTCAGAATGCATTTCATGTTTTAATTTTGGGTTGATTAAAGATACTGAGTTGCTATTCTGAAATAGGTGCATAAAGTGTTTCATTAGGCAAAATGTGGTGCCCCCTCCAGTGCTGTTCCCCTGTGGCTGTCTCAGATTTTCAGCAGTGTTTGTGATGATGTGTCCCCAGGCCTCAGTCTCATTCCTTTGTGGTGCAGGGACCATTGTGTGTCTCTATCAGCCTTAGACATGCCCTTCCTGTGGCTGAGTATATAGTTGCTAGGTACATGGTGTTGTGTGTCACCACATTAAGGTCATTTGTTCAATGCATGCCACACTGCTTGCATTTCAGTCATATGGACTGAAGTCTAATCAAGGGGTCATCTGTTAACCATGGCTGTGGAAGTCAAAGCAGACTTTGCTGACAGCTTCCCTGGGCTTTGGGCAAGCACCCTACTGTGATTCATTTGGATAGCAGATGAGATATCCCTCTCTGGAACAACAGATGTTACTCTGCAAAGGACTGGGCAGGGGCAATGTCATCTGTCTGTGCAGTTTGATCTTTCACTAACTCTGAAAGGCATATCTGCAGCTGGCACAAGCACGCTCTCTAAAAAAAGCAGTGACACTGATTAACATTTTAAACTGCTTATTACTATTTATTTATAGGGAGATGCAAAGTGATTTTAAATGGATGTGGTTTAAATGAGTGAGAATGATTTAATGCTCATCAAGTTTTTCATGCTGTAGTTCCATAGGCAGCTTAAAAAAAGCTGCGATCCATACACTGAAATCACTATCTATGAACTCAAGTAGCTGTGAAGTAAGGCATCACTGTAATGCAAAGGCTGAATTTTTGGCTAAACTGGCTTGACTGTCACATACAAGGGCTCTGTTTTCTTCTGAGTAATGGAAAAGGCAAGATTGTGCAGTGGAAAAGACAGGATTGTGCAGTGATTAAGAGTCAAATATTAAAGCACTTGTATGCCTTCTACTATTAAAACCTTACTCTTGCAAATGTTTCAGTTCCTTTATTGAAGAACACATTGTTCTTCAGTGGGAGTTTTGACTAAGTGTGGTATTGCGGATACAGACTTATTGTTCAATGATGAAAGAACAGTTTCTGCCACAGATGCTCAAGTTTCAAAATGCCTTCCTCTGTGGCAGAATGAAGCACTGTATAGGATCAGTATGAGTAATCTAGTGTGGCTCTGAATAGTATCATTTTTAGTGTAGCCACCATTGCACTTGTCAGGACTTCAGTTCCAACATTTCTGTGGGAGATACAGCAGTGTTGATCAAAGGTTCTCTGTGTTTTGCTGACCAGAAGGATATTATTTATTTCCACATGTTGAAGTGGACCTGGATAACAAAGCAACAGAGAAAGCAGTGTGAAACTGACCTGGTTTTACATGGCCTACTAGATGTGATGAGGACAATAATGTGATACATTGATAAACAATACGGTTTAATTTCAGAGCAATGATTGCAGCTTAAATCCACATTTACTTCTTCATCCTTTTTATTTCCATTTCTCTATTGTGCTGTGAAACTGTCTATGGATATGGCTAATAACCCAGCTAAATAACCCTCTCATGAATGGGTTTCATTTATTTATTTATTACTCTAGGATTGCTATCAACCAGCTGCAGCTCCTCTAAATGACTGTGGGAAAATTTTCCTTGATAATCTTTAATGCTTTGAAAGATAAATTTGATAATTTGGCAAGTGAGAAAGCTCTTTCCATTAAACAGGAAAACTTACATTATTTGTCAAAAAAAAAAAATTACCTAGTTGGTTTTTATTCATTTTAGACTATACAGAAAAAAGGTCTAAAAAAAGTTTTAATTGATCAGGTAACACCTTCACCCTAGATAAGGTAAAGATTGAAAAAAGAACTTCCTAAGGATTTTAGCAGAAGGACTTAGTCCAATTCAATGAGTTCATACTTGAGAGACTACAGCTTAGAGGAAGTAGTATGAAGATGCTTTTACAGATAGACTGATTGATAAGGCTTCCCATCTTCTTTAAAATAAGACTGTGCTTAAGCAGCTCATTGAATTGAAAGTTAGTGATGCTCCTTGAGATACATTTCATTTTTCATGGGACTGATCGCTCCTGCCCACATCTGTAGCACTGTCAGAGCAGCTGTTTATGTTACTGCTACCCAGTGTGACAATTAGACATAGCAGCATTAAATGAGACCTTGATTGTTGAAAGGAGAAGGAATTTTGACATTGACTTCATAGGCAGCAGGCTCAAGCTTTATATCTAAGCCATTTTCAGAACACATAATGTTGCTCAACAACAAAGAAATATTTCTTCTAGGATCATGTCTCAGTCCCAATGTCCTTACAAAGGTAAAATTTACATTTAGTGTACTGGAAATTAGTATGTAAAATGGCAGGGCTGGCCACTGTTACCTTTCTGAATGGGGCAGACATGCCAAAAGCATAATCTTTATAACTAAAAACTAAGGAAGAAAAATCTGTAGTAAATATGACTGGTTCAGAAGCAATTGCTTCCAAAACCAAAAGAGACAAATAAGTAATTTCATGCCAATTTTACAATTGCTCCTCTCCCTCTAGATTGTGAACCATAATTAGAGCACTTATACAAGATCCCATTTGTCAGCCTGGCTGCTAAATTCCCCTTAAAGTTTTACCTACAAAGAGCAGTCTACTATCACTCCCACTACAGCCTACAGTTCTCATTTTCACTTTCAGGGACAGGCAAGCAATTACTTTATCCGTATGAAAACTCTTGGATAAATGTAACTACAGTGCAGCTCATTAAAGTCAGAGGTACACACAAGCAGTTTCCAAACTTCACAACCAGACAGCAAAGACTTGTCTTAGTTCCAGCAAGAGCTGTATGAAAAGCTGTTACCAGAAGACAGTGAAGATATCTTCTGAAGCTGACGTTAGTCCTACAAACAGGCCAACATTGTACGGAATGCGCCCTAAGCTGTGAAGTACCATTGTCTGCACCTGTCTGCCAGGAAAATCTCTCTCCTAATGAGTGAAATAAGAATTTCCATTGTCAGAAGGGACCCCAAGGGACTAGACACTAGCCACCTCTAGAGAGGGTGAACCACAAGCCCCAGTGGCTTCTATTGCCATAAGATCTGATGGAGGCCTGCCACCAGAGGATTTCTCTTCCCCAGCCCCTCTCTGAGTGCTTTGAATGTGTTTTATCATCTCATGATGATGAGGGGAAGATTCCATTGACAGCCATAGCTCTTGACAAATCCTACTCAGCCCTGACAGACAGATCTTGACATCATTAAACAAATCCAGAGAGAGAAACTCCGTCTTTCTCAACTGCATACTGTCTCTGAGGAACAGTAGATAAGCTAGTGGCACCACACAGATACTTCTCTCCCTTTGGAGGTGAATGATGCTTCAAGGTTATGATGCCATTGTTCTACATGCCTCTGCAGATCTGCAAGCAAGACAGAGCATGCACTCACCAGAAAGAGTGTACATGTCTGATAGGCATGGATGCACTAGGGATCTCTGAACAAGAAAAAAAGGAAGAATTTATTATTATGAATTATGAATAAATACTGATGTGTACCATTAGGATATGTGACTGTTTAGGCTCTTAGTAATAAAGATAGGAAGCTGTACACTTAAACAAGTGCAAAGGTTCATAGAATAATTCAGGTTGTAAAAGACCCTTGGAATCATCAAGTCCAGTTCCTCAGGAGATGATGAAGGCTTCATAAATGCCTTGGCAGATTAGTTATCATCTGATTTTAAAATGTCATATAGCGACGGTAGTTCCTATGATAAATCCAGATGCCTTACATTTGGCTTTGTATAGTAATCTATACTGTCTGCCCTTTGACATCCAGTCTTAATGCTTTTTGCACACCCAAAGGAAAATCTCTGAGCATGCACAGAAGCAACCCCATCCTACGATGAGCTGTGTTCCTTTCTTGCCTGAGTTTCAGTGCACTCCCAGCAGCCTTGACTTCATACAGAAGCAGTGATTCTGTGCTTTAGTGTTCTTGTTGGCAACACCCCTCTGCCTGCACAAATCCAAAGTGTCTCTCAGGTATTTCTCTCATCTGAGAAAAAAGAGCACTTAAACATGAGATGGAGGACACCAGGTTCATGGAGCCCCTTTCAGTCTGTTATGATTATGCCACAGTGCTGCTAGCAATGCAGGATTCATCCTTCATCCAGTGGTAGCATAACATGTATAAATCCTCCAGGGAAAAGTCCTCAAGACATACCACCTACCTGTTTGCATCTCAGCACCAGTGAATGGGCTGGATTTGGTCTTCCTAGTGATTGAGCTTCTGCTTGCTTTCACTGTCCCCAGGTTTCCCCAGAGAGGATGGCTTCTACCACCATCTTCCTCCCTCACACCGTGGGTGCCCTTTGGACTGGGAGATAGGGTGCTTTCCCAGGATAGCAGGGCAGTCCCTGGAGCCACAGCAATCAGACAGACCACAGGTCTTCCATTTCAGCTCAGCCTTTGCTGTGCAAAGGCAGCGGGACTCTAGAGCCTGCACCCCAAGTGTACCAGTGGGCCTCAGGTGATGAACAGTACACATGGCACCTTGTTGTGCATTTTTTTTCTAATCACTGCATGATAGTCAGCATGCAACCTGTTAGTGCTCCTCTTCAGCTCTGCCTCCCTATTTCTGGAGCCTTAGCCCATTGCTTGCATGGGATCACTCTGAAGTGCTTATGTGTCAGAATTGTATATGAACCAGTGACTGGCAGTGTCTAGCACAGGCTATCTGGATCTTGCCTCTTTAGTATATTGGAATGCATTTTCACATCTGCTTGAAATATCAGCCTGGGCCCACGCTAAACAGGTACTATATATAGATTCAGATAAATCTGTGTAAATTGATTATAATTCCAGGAAGTTTTATCGCAATTTTGCAAAAAAAAAAAAATAGTTTGAGTTGGTTGATAGAATTTTTTTGTTAAAATCCAAGCCATTCTCAAAATCATTTCTACACTGGAAACATATTTTTCATGTTCAAAAGTAACCATAATTATTTGTGCTGCCAAGGGCTTTAAAATATGGAAATGAGAGGTTTATTTAGTGTGTGGATCAAGCTTATAAACAGCATAAGTCCTCATTCCTTCTAACATCTTAACAGCTGTGCAGTTTCTTACAAAATATGTTTTATCGTTTCAAGAAATGCTGTTAACCTCGCAGTTTTAAAACTGAATGAACAAGGCCTCTTGGACAAATTGAAAAACAAATGGTGGTACGACAAAGGAGAATGTGGCAGCGGGGGAGGTGACTCCAAGGTTAGCCTCAATGTCACCAAAAGCGGGTAAACAGTATGTAAAGTAATTGGTGCATCTGCTGGGGTTTTACCTGCAACGAAACAGCTTCACCAGTAGCACAGCTCTGCTGGTTCCTGCAGTTGAAATCTAGGTGTATGCAATTACTGTCAAAGCAAAAATATTTGCATTTGTTTAAGAGCCCCAAGGGAAATTTCCCCAAGGGAAATTCATAAACATTCTCTGCTGTGAGATGTATCACCAGTTTTCAGAAACCTGCATATTCCAAAATTGTGATGAGTGAAGCTTGCTCTTTCAACAAGCAGTTTGAAACCTTCAGGAGCAAATACCAGCTCAGACTTTTTTTCTACTATATGATACTACCCAAAAGATTTTTCAGTGACAGGAGAGGAAAAGGGTGAAAATCAATGTGACTGCCTCCTAGCAGTAATCTAGGAGTCCAGGCTCAAGGATCCACTATTGACAAAGCCAATGCTGGTACAAATTACAATTTTCACATGAGTATGCAAAATAGGAGGACAAATCTCAGCTAAAGTATCTTCAAGCTGACATCTCCTGGTATCTTACCAGCAAACTGAAATCCATAATGGTTCCCTAAGCAGAATTTATCAGACAGGAATTTTAGGCTGAATTTTAAGCTGAGGTAATGACAGCTGTTTTATTCTTCCTGCATTTCCATATCTTCCATATGGCCAGTGCCACTGTTTCCTAGGCTCCTCACAGCTTCCTTTTGGGAAACTGCCTTGTGCTGAAAAGAGGCAAAGTTGTGGAAGTGGAAGATGGTGAAGTGGGGGAGGAGGAAGATATTTGAAATACCATTTCCATGCCAGGCAGCATGTAAAAATATTTATTTATGTGCTTGTGTCTGAACAATATATAAGAGAATGATGAAGAGGTAACTCTGCAGGCACTGAGCTAGTCAGATATAGATGATTAAATTTGACTGGTTTGTCATTCACAGTTTATATAGCTTTCTTTGTAATTGCCTACATATACTTTTTTCTTACTATTTTCTCTCCTTCTTTAGTCCTCCTGCTCTTTCATGCTGTGTCCTGGCCTCAGGGACCATCCCTTGGGCTGTTCTACACTCACCCAGAACTGGTCTCCTCTTCACTTTACCTTTGATCCTTCTACTCTACCTATTCCCCACCCCACTCTGCTTGCCAGCAGTCACAGTTTCAGAAATGGTCTCTATTTTCTGTTTCAAAGTGCTTAGGCATAGTAGACCTGCTAGCACTTACCTGCAAGTGCAGCAGACACCAACTTCTTGTAAGAAAGTTGACAAGCAAACCATAAATCTCTCACGTTTCTACTATTATTTGCTCTATCCAAGTCTGAACTTCTGCATTATTGGGGGAGGGGTGTTTATAATTTTTTTAATGTCACGGATAGAATGTTACATCATTAAAATACCTCAATTTTCTTAGAATACACTCCTCACAAACATACTGTGGTTGAAAAATGAGAAAAAATCTACGTAGCAAGCTAAGGATTCTTTAAACTTACTCTCCTTGATTACCAGCCCCTGGTGCTTTGAGTCATGAAGCTGGAAAAGGGAAGCAGCTCATGGCAGAGGGATGGGTAGGGCTTCACCAGAAAAATGTCTGGAAGTACTGACGGAGCAGGCTTGGCGTGATGTCAAGTGACAGAAGGAGTGGGGGAAAAAAAGTAGAAAAGAAAGGCAAGGAGCCCATGGAGAAACAGGGAGGATCTGTGAAAACAGGGGGGAAGGAAGGAACACATTGCCAATGGAAATGAACAGGCATTTCAGGATACAGTAGAAAACATGGTGGGCAAAGCCTTATTAGCAAAGAATGGAGAACAAAGTGGAGCTCAGCCTGTGGTCCTGGGACTGTACAAAGCCTGCCCAGAGCGTTCATCTGCCCAGAGCATTCATCTGCCCAGAGCATTCATCTGCCCAGAGCATTCATCTGACCTCAGGTCTGTTTCTTGCTGCACTTTTTCCCAGGCACACCTGAGTGAACAGGCAGTATCAGTGCCACTGGGAAGCCCCAGGTCTATCATGCGCCTGCACTACCCACATTCATTAGGACCAGGCACATGATGAAGATGAACGGGCATTACCAAGCTTCTCAAATTCTACACTGCAGCAACTTCTGGTCTTGGTTTTTGAACCACAACTACTCTGACTTCCCAAAGCATTAGTTAGCCATTTATCATCCACAAAATCCATTTCCTTGTTCAGGAACAGTCTTGTAGGACCTGATCAATTACACTTAATGAGATCCTTTCGACTGAATTAATAGAGCTCTAAATATTTTAATTTTATATGCTAGCAAATGATAATTAGTGGAATAACCAGGACACTATGCACTGTTGTAAACCTGAAGCTACCAACAAGTCCTGAACTAAGCCCTTAAGCATCTCTAGCTAATACTTCTTTTCACTGTATGAATTTTAAAAGAACAAACCCTAAGCTTTGCTAGCAGCTCGAGTCCAAATTACAGGGCTTCCTACTGTCATGAACAAGAACAAGAATATCCTCTTCTGAAAGAAATACAGCACCTGAGACTTGACTGATAACTGTGCTGCTGTTACTATACTCGATATTCACTAGTCAGAATATGAGAGTCGAAACCCAGAATAACCCTTGATGATAGTACAGAGGACTATAGAAATGAAGGAGTTTCATAAGATCTCAGCAGTTCTCCAAAGGATTGCGTTGCTCTGTAAAACAAGATTTCTTCAACCTCCATTCTGTGCTCTCCAAAGGTATCTTTAGTCTCCCCATTTATCATTCCCTTTAAGGAACGATCTTCCAAAAGTCAGAAAGACAGTTCAGCAAGCTGCCCTGTGTGAACCACTTGTGGTTTTGTGACCTCAATAATTAAGTCATGTTTGAAGACAAAACTGAGGTCCCCAAGTCAGTCAAGTGCTTTTGAAAGTATTAACTTAGACCTTAACTGTATGCCATCATCATTTCATGTGATGCATGGCAAGATATTTAAACACAGTTTCTGCCACTCTGCTCCATTGTTTTCATAAAAGTATGAATATAGGGAAGCTCTGCTGATGGAGCTCTCCTCCAGTCTCTGCTGGTAGCCCTCAAGACAACATGGTGACACTTGGTTTTCATTCAGGAGATGAGACTCACCTTGCCCTTAACTAATGGCTCAGCCATAAGCTGGTAATAAAAATGCTCATAAAGCATACTCATTATTGCATTTTTTGGATCTGCCTACAAAAATTCTGTGTTGGTTTCAGAATTGTTCTGCATTGTAATTTAAATGATATAATTGCCCATAGGTTCTGAACACAATAACTCAGAACTTCATTAATGCCATTTTAAAGCACTGTGATTTCACTGATGTTGCTGGCACAAGATCCAGCTCAAGGCTCTCAAAAAACAGCCCTTCCAACAGCAAGTGATTGATAACAGGATAGGAGTAAATGAGTAGGAATCCAAGAGAAGAGATATAAGGACTGAGAACATAATAAAAAGTTAGAAAACCACTGTCCCTGCTCCCAGGTCAAGCTACACTGTCACTGACTTCAGCTTGTGGATGAAGAACAGGATCCCCTGTGCTGTCACACAATACTTTTGCACTGTGA
>VWZY01007456.1:297852-302852 GCA_013399075.1 Chloroceryle aenea | reverse complement strand
TAATCGGTAAGAGGCAAATATATCACGATGTGTGTGGTACAGTGTGCACTTCCAAAGGAAGTGTTTGTTCAAAGAAATAACTTAAGCCTCACATGTTGTTTTCACCTGTTACTTAAACATCAGAAACTCAGTCTGGATCTTTTCAATTAACAGCAATGCCTGCCACAAGTACAATTACTGTTTTTGTGAAGATCAAGCAGAGTCTTGTCTGATATAAATGGATTTTTGGATTCCAAGGCTTATAAAGAGCTTTACGTAAATGCAGTTTCATATCAGTGCTAAAAATGTCCTGTAAAGAGAGCTAGACATGTCATTGTTTAATTCTCCACTTAGTGGAAGTAATCTTTTACAATAAGCAAGCAATGACATCCTGATAAGTTGGCAGTATACTTACAATATTTTTAATGCCGACCAAGAAAACCAGGCCCTTAAAATACATTGCGCAGATCCAGATAGGTCTAATTTTATAAGAAGGACATGAACAATGGTAATTTAATTTCAGCTAAACATTATTATTACTTATTTATATTTCCAATGTTATAACTTGAAGCTTGTGCTCTTGGGGGTCTGTTTTCCGGTGTTAACTCTGTCACTTCTGTTTCCCCAGGACAAGACGAGTGCCTTGAGTCTCAGCAACGTTGCTGGAGTCTTCTACATTCTGGTTGGAGGCTTGGGCTTGGCAATGCTGGTGGCTTTGATAGAGTTCTGTTACAAGTCCAGGGCAGAGGCGAAACGAATGAAGGTGGCAAAGAGTGCACAGACTTTTAACCCAACTTCCTCGCAGAATACCCAGAATTTAGCAACTTATAGAGAAGGTTACAACGTATATGGAACCGAAAGTATTAAAATTTAGGGGTAGGACTTAGGGCCTACTACAGTGAGTGGGTGATGCATCTTGTAACGCAGTGTTGTGACATGTCTGTCTAGTGGTGCTTGCTTCTGAACAGAGCTTTATATTTTTGAAAACCAGTGCAAAGTGGTTCAGTTTTTTTGGCTGCAGATGTACAGTATACTATGCTATGTTGCTAATAGACATCTGCATTGCAAGGTACTTTTAACATAAAAGATATTTTTAACAACTTACTGTTGTTGAATCAGTTGGGAGATTACAACAATTTAAATTGTAAAATACATATTCAGAGGGCCAGTGTTTAATCACTTGATTGGCCAGTCTGTTTTCCTAAAGGTTTGCACGTTACTAGTGACAAATTGCTGTAAGCCTTTATCATTTGATGTTGGCCCCAACTGAGACTTTGTTAAAATTAAGATTTAGGATAGGTAACGTCACTGAACCATAGTTAACCTAACAGAAGACAAGGCACTGTTACAAGAAGTCTAAATGTTGTTTTACCTTCTCTCTCTCCTCCACATCCTATTCCTTCACCCTCCCTTTGATACATGTTTTTATGCTAATTGTGTGGCATTTTTTTTCACAAAATCCTGCTTCAGGTCAACCTTTGCCCATTATAATAACCACAAAAAGTCACTGGTCAGTGAAAGGACCTTGATTGTCATCCTAAGTTTTCAGTAATATACACCCTTACTTAGTTCAGGACTAGTGGTCAGGACATAGAGGTTTCATGCAGTGATTTCAGAGATTGAACCACTAGTGTTGCTGAGATGCATTCTGTGTAGTTCCCCTGAGTAGGCACGCAGGGTTGGTTTACTAATGTATTTGCTCTCATCCATGCAGTGAGTATCTTGACAGCTAATCATTAGTCAGATCAACTGTCTGACCTTTGGAAATGGCATGTAGCAACAAATTTAGCTTCTAAATAGAACATTTATGTAGCTCCAAAGCTATACTGGCTACTTTGTAAGTGAAGGCACAGCTAGGACCCTGCCCCTTCATGCTACCCAGAGCTCCCTTGCCCTTGCAAATAGCAAGGTGCATGTCCCCTCTTAACAAAAAGCTTGAGCTACATATTCCTGAAATCACTGAGCCATCCCTATATAAAACATTTTAGGGAAAGGAGATAATAGAATTTTTATGTTGCCACCTAGAAAAAAAATTTGGAGGAAACAACTGGAGATGCAATTATTATCTTTTATTTATTATTTATATAGCGCTGGAGTACACGGCGCTGTACAATAGGTGAAGTGTGCCAAACACATAACAGGTCCCTGTCCCGAGGAGCTTACAGTCTAAAGGCACAGCCGGTACAATACCGAACCATACAGTACAAAGCAAACACAGAGTGAGCAGAGAATGGTGTTTGAGCATGGTAGCTGGAGCGCTGCAAGGAATAGGTGGGTTCTCAGGGGGTGAGGGAGGGGGCTTGGTGTATGCTGGCTGGGAAACTATCCCAAACATACTGTCACTGTGTAGTTTTCTTTTGTTCCCTGTTGTACAAGAAGTCATGACCATGAATATATTTTAATTGTAATAGAGCTGCCTATCTTACCCATGTAAAAAAAAAAAAAAAGTCTTAGCTGTGCATTTTGTTCACTAGTGAAAATGTGAGGCAGTCTAGGTGTTTTCATTCAAATACTGACCTGACCCAAACTGGCTTAACATGATAAACATGATAAGCATGAGTTGACAGTCCCCTGAATTCCCACCCAGCTCTATGATTTAAGTGCAACAAACACTGTGATTATACCTTTAGAATTTACTTTGGCATTACTTCTTTCTCAAAATAAAAATTAGGGCTGAGTTTAATTTTTCAAGGAAAGACTGTAGGCATCTTTCTCTAAAGTTTTAATTTTTGTGGGACTTGTTGCAACACAGAGGTGAAATATATAAAAAATGCCCACCATGTGTTTTATTTTGTTGAAAATTCATGTTTGGATCAGTCAAAACATCTGATAGTTTCTTAAAAACTTTTTAGGCTGCAGATATTTAAATATTCACAAAAAAAAAAAAAAAAGAATAGAAATAACTAGGATCTTGAACAACTATTTACTGACTTCTGAAATTTCTCATTCTACTTATTTGCTGTAGCATTTACCTGAGAAATTTCAGGATGTGAACTGCTAATAAGAATGCTTATGCTTATATGTGGAAGACTGCCAAGGCGCAGTCTTCCACATTAGCATAAGCATCCCCTCCTGGCAGGGGTTACCTTCGTGCTGTGCTCTGTGCAGGGAGACTGTGCCATCTGCTCGTACACATGCTAGTCATAAATCCCTATCAGCTGGCAACAGTACAGACCCAACCACACTGGTTACCCATATTTCTGCAGGAATAAATCTGGTTTGTGCCTTTCAAAACCTTTGATATTTATTTATCCAAGGAGTAAAGGGATTGTATTGGGACTAAAACCTGTTAATATGGAAAAATGTTTGGAGGTTCTAACCTGCATGAATAACCAACTTGCTAACTTTTTAAGTTAACATCAAGTAGTTTTAGTATGATATGCTTTAAACTAATATAAAGTAACTTAAATAACCCTCTTGACAATTAATGTTCATTACCATCTTTTTTCTTTTAATTTAGTCTAGTCAAAAAAGGGAGTTACCTCAGGAAAATTCATCTGCCTGTGAGGCAGCAGAAAATGAAAATGTAGGACTAGTCTGTATGCATGGACAAGTCTATATGATAAAGGACTAGTCTGGATGTGTGGGATAATGACAGGCTATCACATCTATGGAAGGCAGTGAAGGAAGTATGATTTAAGGAAGGAACAAACCCTTCCTCTTCTCCTGGGCAGCAGTTTTCCATTTTTGTGTATCAGTAGTAAGCCCTCAGTACATGAGTTGAGATGATGCCCTGAGAACGGGGCAGACCCCAACAGCCTTCTCTCCAGCTGCTCTAGGGAAAAGCCCTGCTGAGCTCATCGCCCCAAACCCACAGGCTTTTGAAGGGATTGTCCCAGTATCCAGCCAGCCATCACCATTGCCTCTCCATGGCCTTTTCAGGAGGCCATGAAGCTCATGAACCAGTTTCCAGTTTATCTGCCTTGTCTTGCTCTCCCATTCCATGCTGTTGTTTAAAATTAACAAAAGTAAGTACAAAACTACAAAGATCAATGAAAAAAAAAAATTAATTAAGAAAGTGAAGTGCTACAGGATGGCTCAGTAAATATGTAATGCTTTTATTTTTACTTGTATATGACAAAATTCATATTAAAGATAGGAAAATTCATCAACTGCTCATTTTAAATGTTTGTGACAAAGACACCTCCATGTTACCCAGGTACTAAAAGAGCCTTAACAGCTAAAGAACCCACACAGGCTAGGATATTTGTATTACAGAGACTGAGAATATCAGTTTCCTACATCCCATTTCCCAGTAGGAACAGGGCTGTCAGTGTTTTCATGTGATTAATTCCACAACTTATTTAATCAAACTAATGACAAATTTGAAAATATATAATCACTATTAACTGCATACACTTGCTACACAGACACTTGCACATTTTGGGTAATACTCGCAGTAGATATCAAGACTTTTCCTTCTCATCCCAGCCACTCCTGAAACTGTTTCTGCAGACAGGCCACAAATCTGAAAAGATAGAAGCACAGTTAAGCAGAGTATTAGCCTGTCTTATTACCTATAGTGTGGTTTAATATATAACACAGAAGTTTACCCGGTTACTTGGCTTTATGGCACCTTCCTGAGTGCAAGTTTGACCTGCTACTCCTGGATTTGTTAACTGTCTGGCTTGTTTCCATGGTGTATTGCTCAGCTGTTGTTAATCTCTACTGTGAGAAGAGAGGAGTTGTTTCGTTGCAGCTTTTTCTGTTATTCTATTTTTTAAATTTTTTAATAACTTTTTACTGTTTTTCTGTCCTAAGTGTGTTGTCAATGGCCAGAAAGCTATATAGGTTGAGCTACAAAACCACAGTTGTGCATAACTCATATATCCCCATATAAATCTGAGCTCTGTCTCAGATTTCCCAGTGTCAAACCCTGAATGGCCGTGAGTAGATAGCTGATCAAAGTGACAGAGAGATGCTAGTACATAATGACACCTTTCTGAGAAATTTAGCTCATCTGGAGTAAGCTGTCCCTTTTCCACCCCAGTTTGCATTCTAACCTGGTTTGGACTCTTATA